>VYZW01035504.1:2486-20374 GCA_013401315.1 Balaeniceps rex | reverse complement strand
CAGGAGCTGCCGGTTATCCGGATGCTAACTCGCAGGGATGATCCAGCGCCAGCCAGAGCTCAGCAGCCCCTAACGCACAAACTGAACCTCAGCCTTGTCTCTCTCTCAGCCCTAGGAAAGCATGAAGTTTCTGTAAATGAAGCAGTGAGCATTCAAAAGATGTTAAGTCTTTTCCCTAAAAGTCTCTTTTTCTCAGTCTTCTGCCTCATCAGGTAAATAAACTCGCCAGATAAATATATTACCAGTAATTCAAAGGTTAACAGTCACTTCCAAGACTACAAGGTTTTTTATCTTCAGTATATATCATCGTGATTTGGACTTTTCTTTTTTTTTTTTCCTGATTACAGAAATGACTGATGGGTTGTGGAACGGTAATGGTCATCTCGAATTCCTCCCTGGAACATTGCACAGCTGTAACTTCCACCCTTGCAGTTTATAGCTTCCACGGTTGCTTTATTAACGTTGCTGCAGAAGAGAAATATTACTTGGGCAATATATTGGTGCCCATTAGTATTGCAGACTGAATGTTATGCGTCATATTGTAATGTCTCTGCTACCACAGCCAAAATGGTTACAGGATGAATAAGGCTATTAGCTCCAGGGACTGTGAGCAATTTATATTTAAATGCTGCTCCACCTTAAAAAAATGTCCTTGCTGTGGGCTTTGAGTTTACAAACCTAAAGTTGGCACTTTCCAGGTGGAAAGACATTTATATGAAAAGCAGCTGCAAGCAGAAGCAAACTGAGAAATGGAAGCAAAGTGCTCACCTTGGATGTCCAGTTGTGAGGTCTTTTGGGGTAATAACAATTATTTGGGATAGTTTTGGAAAACTGAATATTATTATAAATAAATCCATGAGGTAATGACTAATGATTCATCTTCTTTTTACCTAATACCCGCTTTGATATTTTAGTGTCAGAACTAAATGGGCAGGATGCCAATTTGATAGTGAGGTCATTTAAATTATAGATAGAATACTGTAAGATTTCACCTTAAGTTTACTACCTATTGAAATATATTTATGCAGTTGCATAGGATCTCACCATCCCTTCTTTATTTAAAATAAAATGCTTTTACTTCTAAGTTAGCTCAAGCTCATAGGTTTTTAAAGCACAAATCAGTTGTCCTTCAACTGGTAAACTCCAGAAACACTTGTTAAATCAGAACTGTAACATGTATCTTAGAAAGCTCATCACATGAGTGGCTGGGATTTTACATCATATCACTGTAAAAGACTCTACTGGTTACACTAAGAGCCTTGATTTCCATTTGGATCATTGGTGCAGGGGTCAATTTCTGCAACTATCACTGTGGATTTTTTTGTGTGTTTGCTTGTGTGTTCATTTGCAGCCTAAATCTCCACCCAAACCCTATAAAATGGCTTATTTAAATTGACACTTTGCTTTAATTGCTCAGTGCTGCATACTTAAGCAGTGAAAAAATAGTCTGAGCAGATCCTACATCCCCGATACAATCCACTGTAATCCACCGGTGTTTCAGATTGCCAGTCTTTTACTCAAGAGATGTAGGATTTGAATGCCCACTGGTCTGAATGTAAGGCACGAGGTCCACCCAGGATACCTAATCCAGTTCCCACAGCAACATGCAACCATGTAACAGAAGTGAAATCCAAGAAAGCTGCCCTCCATGTCATCCTGAAATATAACTCATGGCTATTGGATGGCTGTGTCCAAACCTTATTTCATTTATCAGCTTAATACTGGTATTTCCAGTTTCAGTTGCTTTCTGTATAGATTATTTCTTCCAAACTGCACCACATGCAAAGGAATGAGTATGGCACAAGCAACCGTTCACTCTACATCCAAGTACTGGAATGAACCTGTTAAAACATTTCCTTTTCAATCTAAACTACATTACATTTGAACTTAAGCTGTCAACAGCTGAAAAGTGTTGTAACCTTTTCACAGCAGTTGAATGCAAAACATTTCCGAACGTTTTTTCCTGTTTTACAGAAGACAAAAAATATAACACTGACATTCACAATTTTTAGATCATCCCCCTCCTCCCTCACCTCTCTCACATTTGGACCTGAAGTACTTTTCACCTCCCTAAAACCGCACAGATGCTAACACTCATCATTGCTGATCCCTCCCTCTATTGCTTTGTCTAGGTATCCCCGCTCTGATAGAGAAGGAGGAGGCAGTATCCAGCTGCTCATATACAGTATAATTCCTTGACTGAGTGTGCCTCGAATAGAGCAAATCAATGAAAGATTAAATGATTTCTGGGAGCAAAATTTGGGATTTCTGTGATCAAGTTTTCCTTACAAAATCCCTCATTTAAAATATGGTTAATACAGATATGTGCTATAGGATCAGTTCTTGGATTTCTTCTCCTAAACACCAAAATGCCAGGTAGCTTCTACTGGAGTCTTATTTGGAAGCAATGATGAGGATTAATAAAGCTTACCCAGTATTATGGGTGTGACAAGGGCTGAGGATCCAACTAGGCGTGAAGAGGAAGATAGGGTGTTTATCTGAAAATCACAAGTGTAAATGATGCAATCTCGGTCTTTCATTAACGGCTAAACCAAGTTGTTATTTCAGAATCTCAGTTAGTTCCATGATGCTATTTCCCTTTAACTAGATCAGAAATTATAATAATTCTTTGTGCTATTTAAGCACTCTGCTATCTGCACTGCTGTCTTCCTTCACCCCTTCTTATAGGAAGAAGGAGGCGAGTTATAGCACAAACTAAGACCTCCAGATCTGGCTCTTCTGTTAGTCCCAGCATAAAATAGGTCTTAAATCAAGGAAATTACTAAAATAGCTGAAAAGAAAAAAACTGACTAACACGGCCACCTGCAGCATTCATTGCAGAGAAGCAGGAACAGGACTATGACAGTCCCACGTGTTTGTGGGGATGAAGGGGGCTGCCCCCATAATTTCTCTTGGGAAATCAGAGTCTGTAGTTGTTGGATAACCACAAACTAAAAGAGAAGAGGAGGATGATCAGAGCTCGCTGTTAAAATGCACTTGTTTACTGTCTTAATCCAGTGGGGCAAGGACTCAGTTGGAAAAAGTGTTAAATCTCTGTGTAGGTCAGAATCCCAGTCCTGCTCCTGGCTTGTGCTGGTGAAATCCAGTGTAAATCCAGACAGGGTTTAACTATAAAGCTGCACCTTACAAAAGTGTATCTGTCTTCTTGTTACCAGTGAAAACAAACAGCAGCGCAAGTGAATGAAAAGCCAAAGAAAATAATATCTAAGAGATAAAAAATACTGAATAGAAGTCAGAAAAACATCCCAAAACAAGACCTGCTGGGCTGTGAAGCAGACTCACATTTAACCAGTATGTTCAGAACAGCAAAGGATGGTCTAGACCAGAAGGAATAAATTTGCAAAGAGCACAGAAATGGCTAACTGATACACCATTTTGACTTCAGCAAGCTTTTGATTTATGTCGCTATGAACTGGCATAGTCACCAGACATCCTGATTTCATGTCTTGCTATTTCCAGAAATGCAGAGGCAATAAACATCATCACAGGCGTCTCTGTGCATTGTGGAAAGGAAATCTCTTTTTTTAAGCCATCTGAGATGATCATTGATACTTTTCTCTTAGAAACTTTCCATTTTGGTAAGTTGCTCTTATTAAAAGTAAAACAAATGCCCCCCCCCCAACAGAACTTTTGCTTCCAGTGCATTTTTTAATATGAACGCATTTTTCAAGGCACAGTAACTTACATGGTGACATATGAGCTTTACAGGTGAAACCAGAATCTTTCTGTCCTTCATTTTAACTCCAGAATACACTGCAAAATATGGTATATGATTATAACATTAATTTTCCCATGAAGACATATGTATGTATCTCTTGATAATATATTCTTTAATTTCAGTAAACTGTAATCTTTTCAAATATTGTCCTATTTAAAAATGCATATTGCAACATTCAGGGATAAGGTTGGANGGGAAATATTTCAATCATACAGTTTTAGCTCCCTGTGTTTATATGCACCTAGCTGACTGCTGCTGACTATAGATGTTTCCATAACTGCTTAATTCCCATCTGCTTCACTTTGAAAGCAGAAGTTTCCGGATTCCCCAAAAATTGTTCATGTAGGTCCCTGTTTGTAACAGTTTGAACAGTTCTGGACATTGGGAAAACCACACACTATTAATTTTGGCCATAAAAAACTACTTTTAATGAATTCCTGAACTTAGGTCCAGTACAGAAATAACGTGGGTCAGCAACAGCTGAAGACTGAACTCATCTTGTCAGTGACAAAGAAGTATCCCTTAAGAAGCAGGGTTCCAGTTCTCCAGGTCCTTTTTATCAATGAACCTCCAGAAACCTCTGAATGGAGGTTTCCCAAAGGCACTGAGATAAATTAGTTCCCTTTGCCTTAATCCGAAACCCACTTAGAGAATAGCTAGAGTCCCATTTGTTCCAGGGAGGCTTGGCTCTGACCCTATGTCCATTTAAATCTTGGCTTTTCTGCAGAACACTTCAAACATCCTGACATTTTGAGCCATCCACAGGCCTAGGTGGTGGCAAGGCATGCTGCCCATACAAAGTGGTTGTCCTGATTTTCTCACTGGGGTGATAAAGTGCAGGAAAATATTGCTCCTGCTGTGATTGCTAAAAAGGATTTCCCTGTGTTCCGCTTGCTGGGCTGTGAAGTGCAGGAGCCGTGGCTTTATGTTTTTGTTCTTTCACCTTCGGTTTTGCCGCTCTCATATGGTTTGTTCCTACTGCAAGACTGAGTCAGAAATGAAGTCATGTCATGCTTTATTTCAGGCTCAGGCCATGTATTGCCATGGATAATGTTCACCTGTTTGGAAATCTGAAGCGATCTGTAGAGATTGGCACTAAATCAAGGATTATGTTTTATTCGCAGAACTTCTGCACTCGGTAGCAAATAGCCAGTCAAAGTTAGGCATCCTACAGCAATAAAGCACAACGTCACTAAGGGAAATAACATCCCACCCAGCAGAACAAAGGGGTGAGAAGTCGTTTAACTTCACCCATAGTTACAACAACAATCTCACAGATCATTTGTCTGGCCCATGCTGTCATTCTGCCTTGACACTTCAAAACTAGACTCACTCCTTTGTCAGTGGTCAGCCTGCTGCTTGTCACTGTCATTAGCAAATATGACACATATATGGGTTTCTTTTGAAACCCAATCCATCTTCCAGCTGTACAGTACAATGCACAGTACAGCCTGGCTCTGGCATCAGACTGGGCAGCACTGCAGCTTCTCAGTTCCCTCCTTCTTAAAAGACCTCCGTGCCTTCGCTAGCCCTCTCACTCCACTTGCTAAGCAAGTCTTTCACACAGACATGTGTGCTGTGTGAAATGCTCTGACCTCACACCATTTTTCTTCTCCTTTGTGTAGCATTTAGTTTGATTAATACTTTCACTCTTCCCTGTCTGCTATGGAGATTCCCTAAAAGCATCAAGTAAGTCTGCCTTTTTTGCATGTTTGTTTTGCCTGACCTGCTTTTGGTATTTGTATTGGCTGCCTTTAATCACTCCATCTTACCCAATTTAGTAGCAACACTAAAAGCCAGTAGTAGTTACTCATTTCTGGTGCTCCTGCTTCCTGGCATTTAAAATAAACCTCCTAGCCCTTCTGTGTTGCAAAGGAATGCCTCCAGATACAAATGAGCATGGACATGTCTACAAATAATGATGCTTAGGAAAACAAGACTCAAAGGCAAAGTTTACATAGCTCTGCCCAAGTGCTTGTGTACCATGTGGGGTCACTGGCAGCAGAACTGAAGTTATTCTAAAGAAGGAAGTCATAGTTTTTGGGAAGTTTCAAAAGGATGGCCTTTGTAACATGGACTTGAAATCAGCAGGTAGATGGGTATGTAATGTAATGTTCCCCAGCAGAGGAAAAGAAATAGAGAGGAATATTGCTACTGTAAGGCTTATTTCAGCCATCAAGGTGAACTGCTTTTGCACAGATAACACTGAAGAAACAAAGGTTTCATCTTCTGTAGCTTGCCTGCCTGCCTGGCCTTGCAATAGCACTTCTTGTGCTCTAAATATAAAAGATGACTTAGGCTTTCTAAAGAAATAATGTTCAGTTCTCCTTAATAGGATAATTCTGGCCATTTCAATGTCAAGACTTACATTTTTTGCAGTGATTTGATCTGGAACATCCAGATAATGTTTATCTACTGTAAATGGATTTTGTTGAAAGAATAAGAAATCTTTAAACAGGCATATAAGTGAGAGCTCAGTCAAATTAAGTAGGTATTTATCTCGGTGTATTTAAATGTGCCCTGTCCTTTTCTTGTCTGTTCTCTCCATCCAGTATGGGGACAGAAAACTTTCTGACTGAAGAAGGAATATCTCTGTGGAAAAAGAGATCTGTGGAGTTTGGAACTTTGGGCGGTAAATGTGAGGAGGCCTCAAAGAGGTCAAGTTTGGATGTATTTATAAAGACAAAACTGGCTGAAATCAGCTCCATTGGCTTCACTTCAAGCTCTTCAGGCAAATTTCTCGTAGCATTGAGGCCCTTAGAGAGCCTTGGAATTTGGCTCAGTGGTTTTCGTGACATCTCTATTTTCAGAACCTAAATGTTGGGCCTCATCTGCTTGGGTAGGGCTGGTCCATTTGGCAATCACTGCAGGGCACTGCAGTGATTTTTCTTGTGTTTTAAATTTGCTACTTCAGCTCCCCATACTTGTTGGAAAACGGCATGTCTTCCCTCAGCCTGCTAAGAAGTAGAGTGCTGATATCCCAGGTAGCTAATTTAAAGGCAGGCAGCTCAGGTATTGCCAGTGCTATGCTGTAGCCTTTTCTATCACTTAGCGTGGACTTTCCCTTGGTGTTCCTGTGTTTAATATAGCCCATGCTGGGGACCATGAAATAATAAGCAACCTCGTGTCTCTAGAGATACTGGCACTGTGAAAACTCATTTCTGATGCTAGAATTCCTAGAGAGCTTTCAAAAGCTTGAAGAATGCTTCATTTTTAGGGACTCAGCTTCTAAATCACGTCTGCCGCTATAAAAGTGATACACATTTAAGCTCTATACTGTTCATGCATTTTTAAATATTTCTATTTAATTATTTGCTTGCTTGCCTGGGCCAATTTCTTTTCTCTTAATAAGAGCAAAATGAAGTTAAAGTGTATGCATTATTAAATTTAATACGAAGTTACAATTGAATTACAAAGTAGTAGCCATTTCTCTTATTTATTATGATGTGCTGGTCTCTGTCTTTCACTCACAATGGATCTTTTTTTCTGCTTGTAAGATATGGAGGAAATGGCCTAATAAGCTGTCTTTTACAGCTGAGATTTTCAGAGCTACTTCAGATGTCTGGATGCCCTCATCCCATTTAATTTAATGACTGAGAATCAAATCCCTTAAGCAACTACGAAAACTTCAGAAGGGAGGGAGGATATTCCAGCAGCCAGGGTCTTTGTGTGCCGAGGCTGCCTCATCCATCGGGGACTCCCTCTGTGACTTGAGACTTCACCTTCCTTTCCCACCTGCAAAGCGTGGACAACGCACTTTGTCACCTATGGTGGGGATGTGCAGGTTGTGTGCGGATGAAGATGTTAAAGGCAGTGAATTTTTAGACTGCACAAAGACAGGTGTGTGTACCTAATACAGAAGTCCACATTATTTCGGAACTGTTTCCTTGCATTGACACTGCATTCCTGGCATTTTATACATACCTGTCTTATTGAAGCGAGCTGTAAACATCAAGATGACAGAACCTGCATCATCTGATACAAGAATCCATCAATCCCCCTGAACAAGAGAGATGAAAATAATGATTCAGGTAGAAACACTGAGAAGAAAAAGAAACTGTTTAGGTTAAGAGAGCATCCTGTCCCAATGATAAAAAAGAGTAAGTATCGGCCATGAAAATTTTAGGCTACAAAATGGTAACAATCAGGTGGCAGTAGTTCTGTCATGGTCTTACAGAAGGGGCAATGAAAACAAAAATGTGTAGCATGATTACAATGTGGAGTCTATAAAGTGCAGCAGCAGATGATTGGATATAAAAAACAAGGTCTCTTTGAATCCTATTGTATTGAAAACTGTAAGATTCCTTCTTGCAGAGTGAAGGACTCTTCTTATAACCATAATTACCTCTCTTACGTAATTCCTACAGAATATTGATTGAGAGAAGTGAAGGGGAGCAAACGTGTATTGGTTTCTAAGGCATTCTGGAACTAACTGAGGGCCACAAGAAAGAAAAGAAAAAGAAATAGGAAATTTTCACCTACCAGAAAAATGGAAAAGGAGATCTAAACCTGGTCAGAAAGTTTTGACTGGAAATAATACGCAAGCATCTTAACATGAAGGAGTGGGACAAATGTCTCAGATAGATGGACTGAATTTCCCACTGCGGAAAGCTCTGTCTCTCCCCCCCACCTCTGTAATAGGCTTTGGAGGATCCTTTCAGCTCTTGAAGTTCATGCCTATGCATATGAGGAAAAATATAGTAATGATAGAATGACTCTTAATTAAAATTTTTCTCTTGTCTTCTCCAAGGAATACAGAGAGTCTAAGTGATGCTAGATTAATGGAGGTAGCATTAATTTAATAGTGCCTCATAAATTAGAAAATAGAAAAAGAGAAGAGATTACGATTTTAACTGCTGTGACTCTGGAATGAAATTATTTTCCCACTGAACTTGAGAAAAAAGAGGAGAGGAGAGGAGATTGTGGCTCAGTTAATTGATCCATAAGAGCAAATGGAGCAAGCAGAAGATAAGACTAGAAACCAAAATTAGCTTGTGAACTGGGCCAGACAGGACAGATTTAAGCTTTTACTAAGATATAAATGGCAAAGATCAAACTTTGATACTTCAGTGCATAGTGATGACTTTCTGTGCCTGAAAACCCTGACATCTGGATCATACAGTGTCCTGCAGTATTCTGAATTTACCTGACATGCATAAACTGTTCTTCCTGAAAGCCCTGACTGTGGCCCCTGCTCCTTCTCATAGATACCTCACAGACTTCAACAAGTACCAGCCTGGTCATAAAACTGCTTTTCTGGATTTACTTGCAGGATTCAGGACTGTAAATCCATCTCACTAGGGAATGCCTGGCTCAGATGCTCAGCAACAGATATAGATGCTTTCCCATGTAGGTCATTGGGCTGGATCTGCTCCAGGTCAGTAGTGGCCGAATTAAGTGTTATCTTGTTGCAAAAGTCTAAAGTGGATCCCATTAAAAACTTTAAATGAGCAATTGCTATTTCACCTAATTTCTTATGTTAAGTCTAAAAATGTCTTGCAAATGTCATGACATAGAGGTTATTAGCTTAAAGACCAACTCTCAGTTATCCAGGATAATGGTGGGTTCTGATAACTGGGTTAACATAAAGAATTGGTGATATGGACACAAGTTGCAAAGACACCCATCTAGCTCTGTATGGAGTCAGTCTAGGTCCAGCAGGACTCATTAGCTTTCAGCTCCAGCTGAAATCCTGCAAGATTTGGATTAGTTCTTGTAAAGCCACTGGCCACTCCAGTCCCCTGCAGTCCCAAAGGACCATGAAGGTGAATGTGCACCACCATACAAACGTACAGAGTCTGTTCCCTTGCAGTGTCGTGCTGCTAACTTTCCCAGAGGAAATCACTGGGAGCACAGTGCAAGGAGGAGGACCACTGCCCTCAGCACTTGCCAGGGCTTTCATTGCAGCAGCTCCACACAGAAAGACCTGAACTGGCTCTGTACAGACCAAGCTTGGATCAAGCACTGGAGATCATCTTGTGCTTCACCACATATGCAGGTGCCTCCGGCAGACCCTGCGAGGAGCATAGCTGCACTAGGACAGGCTGACTAATGGACCTAGCAAGCAGGGGCTGTCGTCGGCAACCCCTTTAGTCAACAGCCCAATGATCTGACCAAGGAAGGGTGAGTTGACCATATTACGACAATGGAGTGATTTAATGATAGAACGATCACAGCCAAACACATTTGCAATGCAGAAACCACCACCACCACACTTAGGGACAGTTTTCTCCCTGGCTGGCCCACAGAAGAAGTTGTTATGACACGAAGACCTCCAGTTTTTACCAACAGTTGCTGAGCATCATATTTCTAAAAGTTGACAAGCTTCCCAGCTTAAAAAAGGTGAAAGAGCACAGGACTGAAAGGGAGTGTATTTGGTTCAGCACTCTCCCACTTTAATCCACAGCACCTGACTGCTGACAAGATAGGCTATTACAGCTCCTTTAGGGCTCTTCAGTGCGCTTGTGCCAGTTCTTAATCTACAGATCATTGACATGATGGAACATAATGGCAGCTTCAGAACCCATTATATTTTCAGTTGTCAGATTGAACACAGGGGGATGCTCATCAGCAGAAACTCACTATAATGCTACATACAGATATGTTCATGAAGCCTTTAATCTTTCATACCAGAAAGGTACAAAACACACCACTCTGCATTTTTTTTAATTACAAAGGCCAAATTACCAAGTATAATGAAGCAAAATTATTTCATTAGAGTTGCTTTTTTCTCATTTCTAAGCTAAAACATTACAATTACAAGACCATCACAGATTCAGAGTACTATTTTTGTTCCTTTGCTTAGTATCTGATTAGAAAATACATTTTTAAAGGCTGCTTAAAATTGCTATGCACTGTTACAACTTTCCTGACAGATCTCACTTATAAGCACACTACTGTTTAGAGGTGAAGGGTAAAGAGCTACAAAGTGGGATCCAGAAGGGTATCTCAACAGCATCCTGTCCAAGATACAGCTTAAAAGGGTAGTAGCCAGAACAATTAATTAAATCATACCTACTTTAATCTTAAAAATTTCAGCAGTAAGTTTCAGATCTCTACACTGCCCTTCACATGCGTAACAGTGACGTGGGTAAAAGTCATCAGCTCTGTGATGAAATGCGTGGCAAGCAGAGATTTTATTCACAGCCTGGCAGGTAACAACAACAACAAATGCTAAGTGTGGTTTTATTGTCAAAGCGTTGATGGGCTTGGCTTGTTTCTGGCTAAAGAAAAAAAGAATCTTTCCAACTTTCCCTCCACTTAAGTTCAAAAGGGGAAGGCTATGGCTTTTTCCTCAGCAGACAGAAGTTGAAATGGAGAACTTGTATGGAGGTCAGGATGACTATAAAATCTTGGAGAAATGAACTCAGCCTCCACCATTGCCTGATTCACTTTAGCTTCTTGCTCTTGTGTCTGAGCTTGTCCCTTAAGATGACAACCTTGATGGCAACATCTTGAGAGTCACTCCAAAGTAATTTCAGGCAATATATAATTACCATGGGGCTGAAAGCTCCCAGCTTACAAAGCAAGAGCAGCTGTGTGAGATCTGGCCCATCTGGCAGAATGATAGCTCTGCAAGCTTCTCCAGCCTCCCTTGCAAGCAAATAGCTTACCCACTTGATCACAAAACAATTCATTGAGGCTCCACAGGATCTAGGGCCCAGCTGTGTCTCTACCTTGTTCTCCTCTGAGGAACTGCAGCATTTCTCCAAGGACAAGGAGTCGGCAGTTAATGCTACTGAGGCAAGCATAGAATCATAGAATCATAGAATAGTTTGGGTTGGAAGGGACGTTTAAAGGCCATCTAGCCCAAGCCCCCCACATCCCACAGGTGCAGGATAAGCACTAGCAGGGTATATAGGGAGCAACAGAAGCCATAGCACAGCTTCCTCATACTAAGCATAATCCTGGTGTTAGAAAGATCAGCACTAATGGAGAGCTTGCTCAGTCGCTTTCTTGTTTGCTGAGGGGATTGACAGGTTACAGAGACCTTTGCCAGACATTCACAGTGGTCCAAGCCAACACCCAGGTTCAAACATCACTCCTCACTTGCACCTGGAGTTATGGTTCACCAACACTGCCAACTATGCCGTGTGCTTAATCTTAGCATTTTGGATCCGGCTCAGCATGTATCACATAGTCCATTAGAAAACAATAATCTTTAGCCATTGCTGTCCTTAGTCAGGCTTCGGCTCCCTGTTGGAGTTTGGAGTTCCTCTCCGGAGTCCTTCCTTTGAGTTAATGGGAAAAGCATCAGATACTGCAGATGTGTTTTGAAGTGATGCTGGTAAATAGCAATGACTTTTGTGGCTCCTACCTAATTCACTTTGAAAATTATCTTGTTACTACTTGAATTTATCTATTCTCTCCCTCAAAACTCTCATCCAATATACACTTGATAAACCTCCTTCCATGCATGTACATCGCTCAAATAAGTGTTTTAACAAGTATTCAATATTGATAGGTTAAGAGGTGACTATTTATTCATAAGTAAACTGTTGGCTTTTCTCCAGAAGAAGTTATATCCAGAATTACATAACTTAGGAAGAGAAACAGCTTTAATGATCAAATAAATTATTAGACCTGGTAAATTAATCACTGCAAAAGCCCACTCACTTGTTTAACGTTTCAGAAAGCTCATAATGTAAAGTCTTGTTCCCATATCCTGTATCTGCACTCCGACTAAGCTGATTTTCATGTTTTGCCAATGTTCATCTGTGATATCTTTGAGCTATGAAAGAGAACACCTCCAAGCGCAGGAAGCCACACATGCTGCACTTGCTAAATCTGGTTTCCTGCCCAGTCACCAGTCAAAACAATGGGGGTCCAAACACTGCCTTCAACAGAAACAAGGCCATGCTAACTGGATTTGTCTTACATGAAAAGCAAACCCAAACAGTACAGTCAGCCTCACAACATAACAGGTCCCAGCCTGTAAATACAGTTACAAGTCTCAGATCTTGAAAAAGACAAGATAATAATAGTAAGAGCATTTTTTTGCACCTATTTTAGTATTTGACACAAAGAGGTGCTGGCCAGGGCAGGTGCCACACAACCACAGAGCAGGGTCCCAGCCATGGCCCTCACATTGCTCTGCGTGGTCTGTCTGGGCTGTGCCTGCAGGGAGGGAAGGGATGGTGAAAAATGATCCTATGCAAAAAATGTCGATTCCCAGCACTGACATGACAACCCAGTTTATAGCCGTGCCCTGTGATTCAAAGGAGAAGCCCCCTATTACGCTGGTGAGACTGCACACTGATTGAGAAAATGTCAGGGTAAAATAACAGTGAAGTTCTTCAATGCTCTTGAATGAACTATAATTACTGCATTGTCTAGAAAAGTAGCTCAATTAACAGAGACACATGCATGGGGGATTACTGTGGTAAAGAACGCTCTCCTTCTAATGACTTTCTACAGAAATTTTTACTCAGAGGGGATTTTAAACATATTAAATGCTGGGCAAAGAGAGCACTGCAGGTAAAGCTCAGCTGCATCATTGAATTTTGAAAGAAAGAACAATTTATATTACTGGAACATTTAGAAGCAATTCAGTCAGAGATAATGAATGATTAATGACTATCAATAAATGGTTGGTCAGTGGTTATGACAGTTAAGAGTCTAAGAGGTCGACAGATTTGCTATGTGATGTGACTGTACCGTGTATAAAGTACATGCTACTCTTTTAAAAGTACATGCAATGTGCTTTTAAAACCTCTTTATTTTTATTTAACCTTTTTTACCTATTTATAAAGATGGACTAAATATTAATATTAATATTAANGGTAAAATAACAGTGAAGTTCTTCAATGCTCTTGAATGAACTATAATTACTGCATTGTCTAGAAAAGTAGCTCAATTAACAGAGACACATGCATGGGGGATTACTGTGGTAAAGAACGCTCTCCTTCTAATGACTTTCTACAGAAATTTTTACTCAGAGGGGATTTTAAACATATTAAATGCTGGGCAAAGAGAGCACTGCAGGTAAAGCTCAGCTGCATCATTGAATTTTGAAAGAAAGAACAATTTATATTACTGGAACATTTAGAAGCAATTCAGTCAGAGATAATGAATGATTAATGACTATCAATAAATGGTTGGTCAGTGGTTATGACAGTTAAGAGTCTAAGAGGTCGACAGATTTGCTATGTGATGTGACTGTACCGTGTATAAAGTACATGCTACTCTTTTAAAAGTACATGCAATGTGCTTTTAAAACCTCTTTATTTTTATTTAACCTTTTTTACCTATTTATAAAGATGGACTAAATATTAATATTAATATTAATATTAATAATAATAATAATAATAATAATAATAATAATAGGATCGGATCCTGTTGGATCTACTATAAAGATACAATGATTTTGAACTCCTGCCATTCACTTTTAGCCACAGACGAAGTCTAGAGGCCAGAGTCAAGCTCAGCAACCATACTGGTCTGGTGTTTCAGGAAGAAGGACAGCTGAAGCAGACACTGGTTATTTATTCTCTGACAACTTTTTCAGTTTGTATGTACCTATTTACATCTGTGGTCCATCCACGTTATTCCAAGAGAGATTTCTACCTGCCTCTGCAGCATTATGGTCCTCTCTGTAGTCCACCCTCTCCTCCCTGCATGTTCTATCTTCCTTGCTTGCACCACAAAGGTACAGCTACCCTCCACTATTGCAAAGATGGATTCAGAATCAATCCCTACCAAAGCAACACATCTAGGGCCACTACCCTTCTTCACGGATGGGAAGCATCATTCCATGGTCACCATCAGCCTTTATTTGGCTATAAAAGTGATTCACTCTCCCTGCTGCACTGCTGACCTTTTCAGAATTACACCCACAGCTCGCCCTGAAGCCAATAAACTCTTAGTGCGAAGGGAAATAAACCCACCTAAGCCCAGTGCAGGACTTTCTAATTATGTCTGAAATGCCTTTGCACTTACAGCAGATCTTGGGGGGTCACTGTACAATGGAGCTGACACATGCAAAAGCTCCTCCCCAAACCTGGGAAAACTACAGATCATTCAAGAACAGGCTGACAACACCAGGTTTATTCCTGAGGACGGGTAGATGCAGAAGCCATCTCTCTACATAATATGTTCAAAATACCTATTACCATGCTGTTGGGAAATACAGATACAGCTTTGTTACACCTGAGCTATTGTCCAAACCTCCAGTACGGAATCAAAAACCGAGTCAATAGAGTCAATGGGGACCAAATGTAGGAGGCTTAGGATAAGGCAAATTGCATCCTAAACTCCACTGATTTTACTGACCAGCTCTTCCCCTGAATATAATGGGGAGGCAGGGACATTTGCTTAGATACGGGTGTTTATGTTGTAGATAACCACGTTACTCAAGTGAATTTCACTCTGTTTATTAACAGTCGATGGAAGGGAAAAGAGATTTCAGTTTCAGTCTGCTTAGAAAGGCTGTGTTGGCTTCTGGGGTTTAATCTCCCTTTACTGTAGAAAATGCTGCCATTTTGTGAGCCCCACAGTGGGGAATGGTTTCGTGAGTGTCTTATACCTGCACAGTCCTGTAACTACTGAAGCAAAGGTTTTTCACAGTGGATTTTTTTCCTGCAACCGTGCTGCTTGCTGTAAAAAAAACTAATTGAGAAAAGACAAGCTATTGTCAGTAAGATTCAACTTTTTACACAGGAGGAAACAAGTCATGAAGTTGCTAACCCTTTTCCTTAGATGCCTAATAAGAAGGGTGTGTTATTCTCTCACCTGCCAGTCACTAATGTAGCTGTATAAGCTTTAGGGGGTGACTCCAAATTTACCTTGGTAAATGCACTGACAGTCCTGCAAGACTGGGGCAGAAATGAAGTTTATTTTGCTCCCAGCTGAATTACCAGCTATGCCAATTTTAAAACACAACATAGTCTGTTTCTTTGACTCTTGCAGGTCACGGACAAGACCTGACAGAGTTTCCAAACCATTTTCTGACAAATTGAGGCAACTGACTTATCAAGATATGGCTTTGTTAAAGACCCTGTGCTATTGTGTTGGGATGAAAATTGCACAAATGACTGTCAAGAAATTTAATCAATTCGTATTCTAGTATATGATTCCACATACATGGTGCACAAAAAATGTATTGTCTGCAAGAAACTCTGGTGTTATCTGCTGTGTACAGGAACGCCAGAAGTTAAAACTGAGACTGAGAGAAAAACATGTATATAGTCATACCTACACTGTTTTTCTTTCACATAGGCAGAAGGAGAACAGGAATCAGTCCTACAGCAATCCAGACTTCAGTAACCCTTCTCTCTGCATGGACATGGGAGGCAGCTTTTCTATCCCATAGAAGAAAATTCTCCCTTTGAGGTGAAGTGCTTCCCTTCTCCTGGGATATTGATGAGAAGGTCTGGACAGACATTCACTGCTTCTGGCTCTATCTCCCTACTGTGGAGGAAATCTCTGTACTCAGGGCTGTCTGGTGTCCTCAATTCCCCCTTAAAGGTCTCGATTTCCCCAAGGATCCCACTTGGGATGACTTGAGATCCCACTTGGTCTGTCTTGAGATGCAAAAAACCTGAGTGACACTCCTAGCAGTGGCACTCCTAGCCTGAGCATAGTTGGCCGCTGCAGGACACAGTGGCTCTGGAGAAAGAAAGGCTCATACCAGTACGTTAGGAAGTGGACAGACCTGGGCCAAGACTCAACCTGGGTAGCTTTAAGCACTTGTCTACAGAGTCTGAACTAAGCATATTGTCACTTTAGGATCCCTTATATGCCTGTACCATCAATTTGGTTTGGTTTTAGTACCAAGAGCAGCCTTCATGCTCTGGTGATGACCACAAAGAAAATACAGATGGACTCACCGATACCTCCATAGTGCCTCAGTTGGGGTGATTTAGGCTTAAGACATGTGGCAGGAGCTCACGAAAACCTGTCCAAATTCAGTTCCTGACCTGTGACAACCTTGACCACCCAGTGCTTTCTAAACAATGGAAGCTGAATGTGGCCCAGGCAAGGACCCCTGAAAGGTAATGCAAACACCAGCTGGAAACAAACTCACCAAAGCTTTATTATTAAAAAGCTCTATTACTGGCCTGAGCTCAAGATTATGGGTGTATTATCCTTGCCAGGCAGGGGCTGTCTGTTCAACACAGTTAAAATTGAGGATATAGGTGATTTGGGGAAATTATTCATGTTATTTCAGATTCAGGTACATATTTGTTTTTTCAGCCTTTCTGTCTTATCTCATTAGGAAGTGAATCAAAGGCAGATCCATGTACACAGCTTCTAATGAAACTGCTGGAGTGACAAGAGATAGCAAAATAATTAGATTAAAACTTGAGCTAAACCAGAAACTTTTTATGCTTCTGAGGTTGTTAAATTGGCCAATACTCAAACTTGTTAGTTTGTTAATTTTAGGTAAATTATAAAGGCCCCTCAAATCATGCACAAGGTATTCCTCAGTGGTCCTTACCTTATCTTTAATTTCAGAGAGCATATATTCCTTTAGGATTAGCTCCACTGCATGCAGTCACTTTATAAAATCCTACTGAGCTAATGAGTGTTGTACTCAGTTGCCAGGTCTTGTTTTCTGTTAAGTCCTTTGTTTTGTTCTTTCATCATGCTGTTGGCTTGTATACTTCATCTGTCAAATTATATTTCTTTACACTAATTTTGGATTCATTAATAACAGTATCTCTTAAAATTCAACCATTGACAAGATGTGAATAACAGAAAACACCTAGAAAACAAGAACTGCAGTTTCCTCTAAAGAAGAATCAATTTTTGGACCAAAGTGCTCTGTTGTCCATTGCATCCATATCTCCATTTTTTGCTCTTTCTTATCCTTCAGCTCTCTGCTTTTCCAGTTACATAGCCTTAATTCTGTCTTTAAATGTTCAAGCTGACACTTGACTGTCCTGGAGTTACACTAGTTAAAAATGCATCTGAGTTAAAAATGGCATATATTGGGGAGAATGAAATATAAAGTAACAGCTAGAGAAAATCATTATCCTGTCATTGAAAAAAATGTAAACAAGTACTTCTCACACTGTGGAGTTCTGTTTGTACTGGCTTTCTTTTCCTCATGTTTGGCATAACAGTAGCACTATCACTCACTGCTGCACTGGAACGGCTAATCATTGCTCCTTAGGAAAGCATACTTCCATTTTTTGTCATTACAGTT
>VYZW01035500.1:8494-30825 GCA_013401315.1 Balaeniceps rex | reverse complement strand
AGTTGTGCCCCCCCCAGCACACATACACACCCCTTGTCTTGTCTCTGCTCATGCAGCATCTGCCAGAGGAGTGGCTGTACAGTTTCTTCACCAGGGCTCTGGCTGAGGTGATTGCTTGCTGTTCTTACAGCTGCTTTCTTGGACTGTGTACTCTCTTCTGTCTGCAAATTTTATCTAGGTGTGGCACAAGGATTTTGACTGTTTGTCCAGGAGTTCTGCAGTCCAGTGGAGGTCATAGCTCCTAGATGGAAAGAAGGATAAGCTCATTCTTCCCCATGTATTGTGATCAGGGTTTGAACCCCAAAGCAAAAACATGGCTATTGCTATTAAAATTGAATGAGTAACTCCTTTAGCAGAAAACAGTGGGAGCTTCCCACTTTCTGTGTGAGTATGGTGTGTTGTGTCTTCTTGGTTCCCAGGCAGTGGAGAAAGGCAGATTATTAGGAGAGTGCAGAGGGACAGGGGATCTTGCTGCAGGTTTTGAAGTGTGAGAAATACTGGCATAAGATAGCAGATAATGAATCCTAGTAGGCTGGCAGGGAGTGCTCAGCAGTGGGTTCAGTCCTAAACGCTTCCTCTGGCCTTCAGTTCAGGCTATGCTACATAGCACAGAAAGGGAAGAAGGCAAGGAGGGAAGGAAAGGCTCCTTGGCATTCTTCTTTCCCTTCTGCAAAACAAAAGGGGAAGGGCTGGTGAGGTGAAAGAGCCCCTCTCAGACTTTTGCACTCCTTTCCCCTGGACCATTCACCAATTTGTGGCGTAAACCAAGAGCAGTCTAGACCCTGAGGTAGCCTTAAGGAGCCTTCTGAGATCCTTGTCCCCTCCCTTGCTGTTGGCAGTGATGGATGTGTTGGCAGCTGGATGTGCTGGGGCAAATGGGATGCACACTGAGCAAATGGGATAAACACTGTGCTGCTGGGGAGTGGCAGCAGGAAAGGCAAGAGGCAGAACTCTGGACAAGACTTCATTTGGGTTGTGGAATTATCAACAGGGACTTCTCTACCTGTAACCCAAATGATCTGGCAGCATGTGAGTTTGAGGCAAAGGGCAGTGATTTTTCAAAAATCATGGTGGCACATGGGATAGGCCTTCCTTTCTTGGGCTGCCCTCTGCTGCTACTGCATACAGCTGACACTAACTGAGCTACTGCTTCATGGTTTGTCTTTGAAATTATTCACCATGGAGAAATAAAAACTGATCACTGGATAAATGGAGGTTTATGAGCTCTGCCATTTTGCTTGGGGGGAAGACTGGCTTGTTAAAATTCATCATCTGATTCATCTGAACTTAAAAGTAAATTAATTCCAGTACTGGAGAAAAATAACACAATTAGGACAAGTTCCTTAGCCCAGCTTTGAAAGCAAGTGTGACGTGCTGTTGAGGCTGATGGCTAGATTTATGTTAAATTCACATATAAAGCACCCCAGGAAATGTAGAGTGTGGGATGTCTTGATTGTAATTTGCTACCACGATTCTGGTTGCTAAAGGCTTGTAGATAATCTGAAGACTTTCCATTTCCTGTTTCATTTGTTACCCGAATTCCCCTCCCCCCTTTTTATTTAATGCATTTCCCCTGTTGCCTCAACAGAGCAGCAGAGCAGATGACAGATAGCGCTGAGGAAAGGCATCCTGCACTCTCTCTACCTACAGCTTGAGCAGCATATCCATCATGTCACACACTTCTGCCGGTCAGAAATCTCTTGTAATGCTTTCAGGCAAGGAAACCCTTCATATCTATTCCCGCACAGACCACTTTAACTTGATGTGTGTAACTAAAATACCTTTATAAGTAGGATTAGTAGGTTTCTTTTTGTTGAAGTTGCTCAATTACTTTGTTTTTCTGATAGCTGTAATGACAGATACCTTTTGGAAGTCTCTAAAGGTTTCAGGACTACTAAAGGTCCCCATGAATATTTTAAGATGACACCACAAAAGGGAAGCTAGTGAGTTTTCCCCATGAGGTTTTTTTTTTGAGGGAAGGAGGGCGAATCCAGGAAATTACATGCAGATACCAACATTAATAGGATGTAACAGTTGTGGAAGTCAAGCCCTCAGAAGTTAGGATGTGCAAGAATCACAGTTCCCTGGGTAACCTTAATGTTTACATGAGTTATGCTGCATGTTTAATTACACAGTCACATACTGTTGCGATGAGCAGCTATTCAATATTTTTGCATCCTCTCTGAATGGTATGTGGCCCCAGGCTTTACTCAGTGAGTGCTATTCAATCTGTCTTCTAAAGACAGAATACATCATTCTAGTTTCAGTTAATGGCTGCCTGCTTGTTCAGATGGGTTGGCAGTATGATGTATAGTACATAAATAATATGGGCTTCTTTGTGCTTGTTGCAGTGCAGGGGACAGAGCTTCTCAGGTGCTCTTAGGGTTCAGACGTGCCCATGTCATTCCCTCCCCTCCCATAACAGGTCATACCCAGTAGCGTGGTTACTAGTTCCTATTTTTAATGCCCAAGTGTGGGTGGCAGCATGGAAGAATTGTTTTGGGAAGCGGGCCCCTTGCTTGGTGTGCTTACAGAACTTTAGGATATACAGTGATAATGGAAGCTATTATTTTACTTTTGGGAAGGTCGTCTCTTGGGTTACCTCAGGGGAAATAGAATATTACAATGAAATAATAGCAGTATGATGGTGCTAGAGTACCAGCTATACATTTTATAGTGGTACAGGTAAGAGGTGTTATAAGGAAATACTTGAAGGAGCATTAGAAAATAGCTTTAGAGAGTTGGAAGGAGCTTCTTTCGAGAGTGATGTGTGGAAGTCAAGAAGGTGCTTGTCTGAAATGGCGTAAAAGTGGTTACGGAGTGCTGTCCTTACGGAAAGAAGGGAGTAAAGAATTTCATACTCAGTTAGATAGAGGTGATGGGTAGAAGAGAAAACCCAAGAACCCCCCCGAAAGGAATGACAAATAGTTCATGTTCAATGTGAGAGGAAATGGATGCCCAGTGAACTGCAGCAGAGAGAGCAGAGAACCTGGCGAAAGGTTCCAGCCAGAGGAATGGCCTTTGCCTCCAGATGGAGGTGGGTGAAGAAAGACTGAAATCCAGCTAAATGAGAGCCTTGCACTTCCAAAGGTCAGTACAGGTGCATGATCTAGTAGCACCTGTGTGTCCATCAAAACTTTCACAAAATCAAGCTTCTATTCACATAGTACAATAAGCATAAGTGCATAAAGCATGTTAACAGATGTTGACAGAATCTGCCTGCCAGCACATGCTGATGTGGACACACGCCCCGTTTTTTGGAGCAAACCACGCAACCACAGGTACCTCCTGCCAGCTTACGTACTTTAGACATTGGACTGTGAGCAGCCCTCTCTCTGGGTAGGGTTCCCAATAGCTGGAGGCAGCCCAGCTCCCTCCTTGTAGAGTCCTGTGAGGAATTTGTAGCCTAAGTGTTGCATCTGTCGGTACTCTTGGAGCCAGGGAACTTGCAACACATCCAAATGGGAGTTAAGTGCAGCAGCTACAGCTCTGGTCCTTCTTTCCCAAGCAGGGATGTTTCGTACCTACAGACAAATTCATCCTGTTCTGCCATCAATTTTGAGATCTCAGGCACCCTGATTATAGGTCACTTCCTGGGAGAAGGAAAAAAGTCCCAATCTGGTCTTCCTGCCCCTGAGGCCCCTCATTAGTCTGAAGTTCAACTAGGAACTGGGTCCCATTTCCTGAGTGGCCCCTGCAGCCAGCAGACTTGCTAGCTAACGTGTTTGAGGCAAGCCACTAAAATCCTTGTGTCACACTGGTAGTATAGTTACACCTTAGCTCTAAATGGCTCAAACAGGGAGAAAACACAAACACGTGATAGAAGAAATGAAGTCTGAGTTGCACCAATGGACAGGAAAACTTCTGGGAGGAAAGAAAAAAATTGAAAGAAACTCAGAGGTCATGTGCTGTTGAGATGGACAAATAGCACCTGTGTATTTCGGGAGGGCTTCCAAAAGCAGTAGTGCGTATGCATAGTTGACATAAAAAAAACCCCAACTACATTATAGCCTGGTTTAAGCTGCAGGCAGAACAAGGCCATGGAGCCTTTGGCATCTAGCTCAGCCAGCTGGTCTGTGGAGAAGGACAGGGGGAGAGACCCATCCCTCCAGCTGGTGATTCAGAGCACTTGGGTAAGGCTGGTTTTGGAGGTGCTCATAAAGTGAGTGTCTGCAGTGATGTGGTGTGAATAAGCCTGAGCTCCCTAACATGGCTGATGTGCTAGAGCAGACATCAGGCAGTGCCGTACCCAGTTCGTATCTGCAGCTTTCAAAGCACTTTGCAGTGGGGGTGGTCATGTTCGCTGTAGTCACTATTTTATAGACTGGGGACAGAGGAGGGGAAGTGTAAAGTGTTCAAGTGAGAAACAGTCAAGAAGCCAACAGAAGAGGGGCATTCCCAGCTCCCTGCCCTCTTTCTAAATGTCAGAGTGCTGTCTCTTGATCATTTTTTTTTAAGCTGTTGGACTGGAGCCCCTGCTCCTGGCCTGGTTGCCCAGTTCTCCTCCCCAGCAGCTGCACTGGCCCAGCAGTTGCCTTCCCCGGCAGTGCAGCCCTGGAGCTCCCTGCAGCCCTGGCTGGCAGCCACTGGCATTCATTGCAAGCCTGCTCATGAGAGAATTTACCTAGAAAATTCAAACAACAAAAAAAAGGGCTAAATGTGCACATATACTTACTGTCCTGCTACCAAGCAAGTGGTCTAGTCTCCCTGCAAATGCAGTCCTTAATATAAGGAAGCCTTCTTTGCCCTTTTAAACTGAGGGTGGAAAACCCCTGCTTGTCGTGATGCTTGTCACTGTCTTCTGTGGCTTGAACCATCATCCGCAGCTTAGAATGATTCTGACAGATCACTGAGGTGATGGTAAAAATAAGCTGCTTTTTACCTTCACTTCAATTATTTGTCAGAAAAATTTAGAAAAGTCAGTGGCATTTCAGAGGCACTTAATTAATTTGTGTCCTTATTTTCTCTTACATGCTGATGGAGATTTCCTCAGGCTCCACATTTAAGAGAAGCCTGCGAAGTGCTTGAGGGATCTGCACTTGAATCCTTTTAATCTCCAGCCATCGTTAAGTCAGCCTTTGCTGCAGGCTTATGGAGTCAGAGGAGCCACACTTAGAGACCTTCTTAAAATATAACTATATTTAATAATAACAGAGGAAGTACAAACTCACCAGCCCGTTCAGTTGCTTTTTATAGCAATGTTCCCCTGTTTCAAGCCTGCACCAGTGTAAAAGTGCCACCCTTAAATACATTTAATCTTTCTCTGCTGGGAGTCATATTTTCCAAGTAGGGTCTCAGTTGCCAGTGCTTGATGTAACAATAACTCAAAGCTGCCAGGAGCAGAGGGGAGATACTATTTTAAATTAAAAAATATATATTAAGAAAACAAAATCCAGTTGCGGTGTTTATTTTCATATGTGAGTAGTTTTAAGGTTTTGCCTTTTTCAAGAAGAATGTAATATTGAGAGTGCAGAAAAGGTGTGTCCATCCAACATTTCACCTAATTAGCACAGAAAAAAAAATGTAGGCCAAGCCCAAAGCCATGGGAATTAAAGCTCATGCAGACTGATATCCTGTGGGCTAGCTATATGTTCTGAACTTTTGGAGGGCAAAAATAGGCATTGCAGGATCTGCCGGGTGGGTAGACGTGCATACAGTTTGGCGTGGAAAAGGGCAGTTTTGTGCCTTTAGTCTGAGCTTACTGAATTTAATTCTCCTCCTTGCTACAGATCCGTGTTATCAACTTGGCAAACAACTTTCTCCATTTGTGCCACAGCTCCTGACCTGTGAAGCAAAGCTACATCCCAGGGCTCTTTGTAGGATTAATTTTGTATTCAAGAAGGTGCCTGAATGAAATGCCAGGACATTCAAACAGATGAATTACAGAGTGCAGTAGCTCAGCTGAAAGACAGAAGAGGTTCCGATACCTAAGTGCAGACTCTTCTTTCCCAAAATAAGCCTTGCTTTTCTGACAAAAAAAGGTCTAGTGCAGGCACTGCAAGCACCCAGCAGTAGGTACTGTCCATATGTAAATAGGGATGATGCTTGTATTCCTTTTTCTTTCTTTTTTTTTTTTCCCCCCCATTTCAATCAATTTAACAAATGTTTCCTCTACGGGTCTCAGAATCTGTGGAATGAAAAACAAATTAGAGTGACAGGCGTTTGCCTTCGTTGTGAAACGCAAACAGTGGCACGGCTTGAGTCTGCAAGGCGACAGAATTTTTTTTACTAGAAAGAAAGTATTCCCAAGATACCTCAGAGGAAGCAGGAAGAAAACAGCCCACCAGTAGGTCTTTACCACCTAGTAATGGTGATTTTGTTAGGTACCATGAGGAGCAGGGGGTGGTCTCCCTGGCTGAGCAGAGGTATGGGAATGAGCCAAGGATAAGCAGCATTAGGAGCCCCACTGAAATGACCTGCTCAGCTTGAGGAGGGAGCAGTGCCCCCCTACCCTTTTGAACCCCCTCATGTTTGCTGTACCCAGTGCCTCTAAAATGCTGATCTTCCTAGCATCTGCTTTTGTATTTGCAGAACATCATCAAGAAAGTGATCGGACAAAAATTTGTGTACAAGTTTGTCTCCTTTCCTGAGATTTTAAAAATGGATCCACATGCTGTGGAAATCAGCAGAGAGAGCCTTTTGCTGCAGGACAGCGACTGTAAGAGGCCTTCTGAGAGCAGGGATCAGCACAAGCACAGCTTGTCAGCACTGAAAAGCACAAGCCGTAATGAATATATCCACTCTGGCCTGTACTCCTCTTTCACTATCAACTCTCTGCAGAACCAGCCAGACCCTTACAAGCCAATCAAAACAGAAAAACTGGAGGAGAAGTCAGAAGGAAACACACCAGTCGAAGAAGTTCGGACTGTTATAAGATTTGTGACAAACAAAACAGACAAACAAGTTATGAGGCCCATGGTGTCGTTGCCTTCCACTTCTGAAACAGCAGCTGCCTCTGCTTTTCTCAGCTCATCAGTATCAGCTAAAATATCTTCCTTAATGCTACCCAACAGTGCCAGCATTTCATCTCCGTCGTCATCTTCCTCCAGGTCGCCATCTCTGTCTCCCACCTCACCCCTCCCTGCAGAACACAGGAGCCTCTTCCTTGAGTCCAGTTGCCACGACTCAGATTCCCTTGAGCCTCTGAACCTCTCCTCAGGCTCCAAGGCAAAATCTCCATCTCTTCCCCCAAAGGCTAAAAAACCCAAAGGCTTGGAAATCTCCGCCCCACCTATGGTTCTCTCCAGCACCGACATCGGTTCCATCGCCCTCAACAGCCCTGCGCTTCCTTCGGGATCCCTGACTCCAGCTTTCTTCACTGCACAGGTAAGACCTGCCTGTCTCCTGTACTCTTGCTTTAGCCAGGTGTTCCCTCCATGTGGCCAAAAGTGTTAGCTCTATGGGTCTGTCATCATCCAGTGGAAAAAAAACCATAGGGGGAAGAGGGAAACATAGCAGAGGTCTGAACAAAGGGTGGAAAGTAGGTTCCTCCTGGGGTTCCTACGTGAGTGTGGGAAAAGCCATCACAGTTGACAGACTGCCTGGAAGGGTAATGAGATGGGCAGCCGTTAGTTAACATGAGTGAATCACTTATCAGTTCAAACCAGCCTCCAGGTCTAAAAACAAGCAGGAAAAAGCCAACAAGAAAAACACAGGGTTTTTGTAGGTCACGACTTGAGCATGTGCATTGTGGGATGCTTGGTTAGATTTCTCTACTAGATGTTGTAGCTGTTCAAACAGTGTGACCTTTTTTCAATACAGAGCAAATGAAGTGGTTTCTAAGACAAGGCTCTTAAGCCAGTTTCAATTTCCAAAGTTTTACAGATCCACAGAGTACTTGCCAGAGCTTCCTTTCAGCACAGACCTACTGAATAACCAGTAGGTTATTTTGTTCTTTTTAATCACATATTTGTAGTAATGTCAATGGTGAGTTCTCATTTTCAAGCAAGTCTAGGAAAAAAAAGCTAGCAGTTCAGAGAAGAGGAAAATCACGTAGATAATGACCTGAGTTCATTGGTGAGTTTTGTCTTACGCTACCACTGCAAAATAGACAAAAAAATCCAAGAGTAAAATTATCCCAATGGGGAACACCCCATAACATCCCCTGCTCCCCTCCCCGAAATAAAAGTTGATGCAAATACTAGCACTGAATGAAACAAACTGAACAGTAAATAAATAAATTTGGACAAGTAACGGTTTTAAACTAAAGGAGGGTAGATTTAGACTAGATATAAGGAAGAAATTTTTTTATAGTGAGGGTGGTGAAGCACTGGAACAGGCTGCCCAGAGAGGTAGTGGAGGCCCCCATCCCTAGAAACATTCAAGGTCAGGTTGGATGGGGCTCTGAGCAACCTGATCTAGTTAAAGGTGTCCCTGCTTACTGCAGGGGGGTTGGACTAGATGACCTCTAAAGGTCCCTTCCAACCCAAAGCATTCTATGATTCTATGAAATATAAAGGTGTGTGTTACAAGCTCTCATTTACTTTGGGCTGTCTAGGGGTCACACTGTATCCAGAATCCCCTTACCTCTTCCCTGTTCGAAGAGGTTTTGCACGGATGATGCCTGCAGTGCAGCCAGGTGCCAGTGGTCTCTGAGCTGCCTGCGGGCAGGATCGTGTGCCTGCACGGCATGAAGGCCTGGCAGAGGTGAGAGTGTCGGCAAGTGCTCTCAGCCAGTGCAGCACTTGCTCTTATTGAGCTTTTCAGCTGGCTGCAGAGCAAGTTTGTGCAAAGCCATTGCAGTTCAGACACACCTGTAAGCCACCAAGATACGAAGTTTTGTCGCAAAGAGGATTTTGTGGGCCATTATCTGTCACTTTTGACATCATAAAGCCTTTAAGTGAAGTTATGTTTGGCAGGAAGAACAGAAGTGTGGCAAACCAAAATTGAGGTGCATTAACAGACTCTTATAACCTCTAACTGTGGTATAACCACAGTAAGTATTTTGCTCATAGGGAGCAAATCTGACAAATCATATCAGATGCCAACTAGACACAATGACAGCATGAGTTATTACAAGCTCGCTTTAATCTACTGCTGCCCCAAAACTCAGTATGAATAGAGATTTCTTTCCTCATTTTGGAATTATTTCTTTGAACATTTAATTTCGTCATTCATCTATAAACTGCTGTACTTATTGCTCCTGAAAGATATAGAAGGGAATTAGGCAGATGATTGTGGCCCTCCTTTAGCAGGATGGCTAGCTAAGGCCGTGATGACTGTTATCCAACTTAATGCCATTACAAATCTCTTTTTACAGGTTATCCTATCACAGAAGAGGCAGATGGCACCCATGTAGGGTAGTTCCTGGGTTCATTTATTTAAACTTTTGGCTATACAATAATGTAGCTTTTTTCCTCTTTTTTAGCCTTCTATTTCTAGTGTGGATAAGCAGTACCCTGCATCCTAAATACTTGACCTAGTGAATATAAAATAAAAACTATAGAACAACTGTGTTCAGATAACTGTAATACCACAATGCAAAATAACTAAAGCTATAATTTAGGCTGGAGATTTGCAGTTCATCCCATCATCCTAGGAAGAGCGAGCATCATATCTCAAATGATCTCTGATTTATCAGATCCCAGTGGTAGACACCTGCTGCCATCGGGCAGGTGCAGAACAGGATGTCAGACACCAGTTCCTGCTCCAGTGTAGGTTCAGAGAAGGTCCTGCTGCCTGAGAGGGTATTTCAGATGACTTTCTATTGTACCTGCCCGTCATGAGGAATACCCTCGGGTGGAGCCTTGTGAAAGGGTATGTGATATGCATAACCAATTTCAGAGCAGAAAAATGGGTTTGAAGATGCCAGTGCATACAGCACCATACTTTGGTAGAGAAATGTCAGCTTTCCATTTGGTTAGCTTCGAAGAGAGATACTTAGATTTTGTTCAGTACTTGCTTCTTTTACAGATTACTTATGCTTGTTATTTTTGTTGGCTCTCCCTTGGCCAATGTGGATATATAATTTTGACTCACTCTTTTTCTTCAGGCCTCTACTTTAGCATTTGTAACATTTACAACATGCTATTTCCTTATGGACAAAGTAGTGTGCCTGCAGCCAGCACGTGCGTGGTCTGTATTGTATCCACATACACCATCCAGGCTCCAGCACGTGCCTAATGACCCGGGAAGCAATGTACGTGTGACAGCACTTGTCCGTTATCTGACAGCTAGAAGTGACAAGAAAGATTGTACTTACACACATTCTTTGTCAGAGAAGTCAGGAGCCATGAGCATCGTTGCTTAACATAATCCTCTCTGTGCAATGAATTATTTCTATTTAAACAGTTCCTATGCTTAGATTAGAATGACCTTTTTTTAAGTAGGAATTTCCCACTGGGTTCCACATTTAATACCAGACATACAGCTGCATGAGGGCAGAAAATGAAGTGACACATCAATTTCCACGTGTAATTTAAGGATAGCCTGTGCTGTGGTGGTGTTCACACTCACGTTTCCTCTGGTGGTTTTGATGCTTGGCTGATGGTGACACTGAGAACAAGCCTGGGAGGCACTGTGCTCTTTTTGCATTAAATATTAACAGATTTGGAAGCTTGTTTGGCTGGCTCTTGGCTCTGGCAGAACTTGCAGACATTAGTGCTCTGATCATTGGAGGACACGAGCTTTTGCTTAGCACTGTTAGGCATGTTAACGTTGTTCCAGAGATGAATGGAGGACAGCTCAGTTTCAAATCTCCTCTCTCTCTGAAGATTTGCTCTGGCTGTATCTGGGTAGGAATAAACACCTACAAGTTTTCTTCATTATTTTCAAAAGACCCTCTCAAGAACTGCATTTTCAGTTCTGGATATCTGCAGCTTCTTAGAGAAAAAATGAAGAACCGAGGCATAGCTCACTGGAACTTAGTACAGTTGGCACAATACTGTGTCCTTAGGCGAATGTTGTTGGGTCTTGCTGCTTACGTCTTTGGTTTTAAGGTTAGTAGGCTCTTCTGTAAGTAGATCTCTGAGTATTTATCCTGACCTAATTTGTGTGTTCTTTGTCAGTCTTGTAAATCCCCATCAGTAGCCATTTGCCCATGGAGCATCAGCTTCTAATGGGGCACAGAAAAGGTGCTCTCACTGGTACTGCTGTTTTCCTGCCCCATGAAAGCACCGTGGTCCTTGGAAGAGGGTGTTTGTGAAGGAGCCATTCATGAGTGCTTGCTTGTCAAGTATTTTTTCTCAGATATCTTGACAAGAGCTGTCACTTGATGAGATCAAGACAGAATTTTTCTCCTTGCCAGGCCTCCACCCACTCTTTGCCCCTTTTGTTGTCATCCAAATATATCCAAACCCTGACCTCATTGGTACTTCTGTGACCACCATACCTGCTGGTTTACTGCATAAACACCTTTCGCCGTCCTAGGAATACGACGTTTATTACTCCTTGGGACATAACTGTGGTTTCTTCTATGGGGTTTGGTGTTTCTGATCCACCTTCTTCAGTGCAAGGGAGATGTTTGCTGCTCCTTGTCTCTCCCATCTCTTCTGCTGGTGTTAAACTAATGTTTGACCCTGTTGTGAACTCCACTGCAAGCACGTCAGAGCAGGTCTGTATTCCTGTGCGTTTGCACAGAGCCTCAAACACCACAGCTGATCCCTCAGGCACTGCTTTGCAAATAACATGTCCGTCATATTCAAAAATCCACATGACCTGTGGTACCTGCCTTTCTGAGCCTGCTCACCGCAGAGTCCTGGCCACGGGATGTGACAGCCCGTGGTGTAAGCAGTTGTTAAGTGAGACCCCTGGTTGCAATAGCCATATGTGGGAGATTATATTTCTGGCCTGGCGGGAAGCTAGCAGATACCGGAATACATGACATGCTGGTTACTAGGGGAAGATACTCCTTACCTTCTATCTTGTCTTCTCTTACATATTTTAAACTCTGGACAAACTGATGCCCCAGTTCAGCAGAGCACTGAGGCACTTGTCCTACACAGCGAAACACATACTTACTTGCTAAAAGTATGCACTCAAATTCCATTAAGTGCTTTGCTTAATAGGACTGATTTTGATAATTGGCATAAAGATTACTGGTGAGATTAACTCATTATGCCAAATACTTTGTTCAAAACTGTCACATCACTTTCATGTTCTTTTTTGGAAAGGTAAGTGTTACTCTGGGTTCAGAATAATTCATGTGATTCTTCCTTTGAATGGAGATTTGTATGTGCTTTAACTCTACCTGCCCTCCAATTGTGCTGTAGAAGTGCTGAGAATCCTTGTGCGCCACGGCACTGGAAGGAGCCACCTCCGAGTTGGGAAAAGCCTTGGATTCTTAGTTCTTGCCGTTTTGGTTCTTTTCAAACAATTAGCTGTGCTCTCCACCATCCCTCTGGGCACCTAGCCTATGCACCTGCCTCTTGCTGCATCAGCCTGTGCACTGCTGGTTTCTTGAATCTTCTTCCATTTTGAACAGGCACCATCAGAGGAGTAAACTTCAAAGGCCAGCAGTGGCTCCTTTGGCTCCACACGCAATTGCATTAATGCTTCAAAAGCTGCAGTCAGTTCAAGCAATTGCTGCCCTTCAAAAGGAGAAAAATTATTCTGAAGGAGACTAGGCTGTGTTTACAGACATTTGGGCATGGTATTTTATACAGTCGCATGAGTGTGGGTCAAATAAACAATAACTGTGCTTCTCCTTAAGCAAATCACAATAGAAATGAAATCAGTTTGCATATGAAGGAATATTAAATGTGCAGGTATCCTCTACTGACTGCTGCAGAGACAGAATGCAGGGCTGGATGGGCAGTCGCTGCCGGCCAGTATACTTGGCATGCTGTATGTTTGAATTCACTGGGAAAAAGAGCCAGCAGGTGAAGCGTAAGACTTTAGGAGTTGTGACTACTGTACGGAGCTGTAACTCCTGAGGCATGCATCATGGGATGTTTTTTTTGTCTTGCAGACCCCAAATGGATTATTGCTGACCCCAAGCCCGCTGCTGTCTAGCATTCATTTCTGGAGCAGCCTCAGTCCTGTTGCTCCTCTGAGTCCTGCCAGGCTGCAGGGACCAAACACTCTGTTCCAGGTAGGTCTTTCCAGTGCACAGGTTTCATTTCTGAAAGCACACATGTGGAAGAGACGTCAGGGAAACATCTCCTCACATCAGTCTGGAGCTTCTCAAATAGTTTGAGCCAATATGGCAGTTAATTGGCATTTTTAAAGGGAGGCCTATTTACTTGTACCCTCTTTAAACCCTTGGCAGCACAGTCAGAACCTACAGGGCAGTGTCTACTGCAGCAAGCACACACATATTGTATGAAGGAAATGGAAATAAATGCTGGACCCCAGATAGAGTAGGTAACTGAGCGCTCAGAGCTTCAGGAAGAAAGTGCAGACCAGTCAGGGACCAGCCAGGAGAGTGGTGGAACATGGTCTCCAGGAAAACCAAGACCAGTTTGGGTCTCACACAGTGAGGTGGGTGTAGGTTTATCCTCCTGTCTTAATGAGCTACTTCTCACTCAGAAAGATAGGGCATAGTTGTATTTACAGTAAGGGCACTCTGAACCTGAAGGCTCCATTTCTAGTTCTCCTGCAAATTATCTATGTGTCCTCAACCACGTTACTTCATACCTCTGAGCACAACCTCTCCGTATGTGACAGGAGAAAGGCAGCATTGTCCCCTCTCTCTCATGGGTACTGGGAGAGTAAAAATCTTGACGTTTTATAGAGATGTGGTAAATACAAAAGTTATTAAGTAAACCGTGATGGCCACAGTACTCAGCTGCAGCATTCACTCAAGGCTTAGGAAGAAGATGGTGGGGGTGGTATTAGCAGCTCCAGCTGTAGCTGCTGCAAAACAGCTGATTTGGTAAGTCACAGAAGAAATTATGCTGATCAGCTGATTGGCAAGAAGCACAAGAAGCTGATGGCCATCCGAGCAGCTGAGGAATGCAGGGACACCCCTGGAATGAACTCCCTGACTGCTGTGGAGGGCCAACACTAACAGAGGAGGGGACTGCTGCTAGACAGGAATGCCGTGTTAGTCTCTGAACCTTCAGGGAGACTGACTGCCCAACTCCAGGGCTGGGCTTTAGCTCAAGTCCTCTGCTCAGGTATGGTCCTCACTGGGGTAGTAAGTCCTTCTACCTCCAGTGGGACACCTGAGCATGGAGCCCTAGGGCTCCTTATTTGTGTTTCAGATAAACTCATTTATCCCTGTTGGACCTTAGTTTTGCACACGATTAAAAACAGCCAGACATTTGAGAGGGAAGTGTCTGAGCCATGGCCTGGAATGAGCTTGTACAGACATACGCTGGCCACCCCCTGCGGGAACGGAACATGAAGAGTGGCCTTGGCTCTGTCCCCTCTGACAGACCCCGACAGCCTTCTGTAAATTATGTCTGATTCAGGCAAAGGCCACAATGACAAGTCTGTAGAGCATAAAGCTTTATTTTAACGGCCAAATAGGAAATGACAATCACAGCTGAAGCCCGGTCAACCCCACCGAGAACTGCTGGGTCATCCCGCGTAGGTGTCGGGGCAGAGCCTCCCCAGGCTGCCTGCATAAGCCAGCCCACGCTCCATGCAACTAGTCAGGGAATGGAGGAAAAAGCTGGAGCTGTGTCACAAGTTGCTTTTGCTTTCACCTGGTCATTCGCACTGGGAGTCAGAAGAACATTTGGTCATTGTTAAAACAGTCTAAATCCTGCCAGCAGCCTGCCTGCCTCTGCACCCTTGCCTGCTGGCTTGCATGAAGGAGAGATCAGGCTCCTATATTTCTTTTTCTTTTAGGTGTGTTCTGCTTTTCATAATAGCACTATGCTTGGCACTGCCTGTAGTTCTTTAGTACTAGTATTTGTATAAGTACAAGGACCAGGATGGGATCCATCCATACCCACAGTCCAACTAAGCCCCGGACAAGCCTATGGGAAAGTATGGTTCCTCCCTTAATGAACCAGGAGCCTGTTCGTAGAATCATAGAATAGCTTGGGTTGGAAGGGACCTTTAGAGGTCATCTAGTCCAACCCCCTCCCTGCAATAAGCAGGGACATCTCCCACTAGATCAGCTTGCTCAGAGCCCCGTCCAACCTGACCTTGAACACTCCAGGGACGGGACATCCACAGCTTCTCTGGGCAGCCCATTCGAGTGTTTCACCACCCTCATTGTAAAAAATTTCTTCCTTATATCTAGTCTAAATCTATCCTCTTTTAGTTTAAAACCATTACCCTTGTCCTGTTGCAAGAGGCCCTACTGAAAAGTTTGTCCCCATCTTTCTTACAGGCACCCTTTAAGTACTGAAAGGCCGCAATAAGGTCTCCCCGCAGCCTTCTCTTCTCCAGGCTGAACAATCCCAACTCTCTCAGCCTTTCCTCATAGGAGAGGTGCCCCAGCCCTCGGATCATTTTTGTGGCCCTCCTCTGGACCCACTCCAACAGGTCCATATCCTTCTTGTGCTGAGGGCTCCAGAGCTGGATGCAGTGCTCCAGGTGGGGTCTCACCACAGCAGAGTAGAGGGGCAGAATCCCCTCCCTCGACCTGCTGGCCATGCTTCTTTTGTTGCAGCCCAGGGTATGGTTGGCCTTCTGGGCTGCGAGTGCACATTGTCGGCTCATGTTTTTCGTCCATCAGTATTCCCAAGTCCTTCTCCACAGGGCTGCTCTCAATCCCTTTGTCCCCCAGTCTGTACTGATACTGGGGGTTGCCCCGACCCATGTGCAGGACCTTGCACTTGGCCTTGTTGAACCTCATGAGGTTCACACAAGCCCACTTCTTGAGCTTGTCCAGGTCCCTCTGGATGGCATCCTGTCCCTCAGGCGTGTCAACTGCACCACTCAGCTTGGTGTCGTCTGCAAACTTGCTGAGGGTGCACTCGATCTCACTGTCTATGTCACTGATGAAGATATTAAACAGTACTGGTCCCAATGCAGACCCCCGAGGGACACCACTTGTCACTCATCTCCATTGGGACATCGAGCGGTTGATCACTGCCCTCTGGATGCGACCATCCAACCAATTCCTCATCCACCAAACAGTCCACCCATCAAATCCATCTCTCTCCCATTTAGAGAGAAGGATGTTAGGGGAGACTGTGTCAAAGGCCTTACAGAAGTCCAGCTAGATGACATCCGTAGGTCTTCCCTTGTCCACTGATGTAGTCACTCCATCATAGAAGGCCACTAGGTTGGTCAGGCAGGACTTGCCATTGGTAAAGCCATGCTGGCTGTCTCAAATCATGCCCCTGTCCTCCATGTGCCTTAGCACAGCTTCTAGGAGGATCTGTTCCATGATCTTCCCAGGCACAGAGGTGAGGGCTGTTCTGGCACCGCTGGGCATGACTACATGCATACTCCCTCACCGAGCACGTAGATACTTATTAACTGGTAAAAACCTCTCCTTCGATGCTTATAAGGTGACAGCAACTCCCATACACCTGCGCCTATACACCCTTGCAGCATATGTAGAGCATCACTGAAATCTGCAGTAAACTCCACACAGTTTACCTTGATATATTGACCTACCTGGAAAGTCTTCCCTTTGAAGCCACACTACTGTGTAATTAAACTTATTTTGATGTTTCGTCATTAGTTTGAAATTACCACATAACTGGAACAGCAAGAGACTCGCACAGAATTGGTTAATTCAAGAAAATGCAGCCAAACTTAAGGACTACCAGGTTAGCTTGAATTAAGTGCTAACTAAATTAAGCATATTTTCTTTGTTACTACTGTATAGACAGTAGTGCTGAGAAGGCGTAGTCAAGTCCCAGATCCCCACTGTATGGAAGCGTATGAATAAAGAGCATCATCCTGGCCCCAGGGGCTACAGAGACAACAGGAAGAAGAACAAGAGAGCTGGGTTGGCGTGGAGACCAGGGGAAGGATGAAGTCGTGACGTTAGCATTGTTTGCATCTCAGGCCGTAGTGCCGGCATGCCACCTGCCTTGACAGACACCAAAGATCACACAACCCTCTTTTTGTTAGCTTTAGAAATCACATGAAACACATTGTAATTTACATGTCTCACTTTAGAAACCCAGACTAGAAAAGAGTGAGCTTGTAATCATCAAGTTCTATGTTTTAATTCATCTTGGCAGAAGTGATGGAAACATTTCCTGAGGTTTGGTTTGGTTAAAGCAGAGGCATCAGCCAGTCCTGGCCACACCACGAGTGTGGTGCCAGCCCCCCGTAGCACGCTCCAGAGCCTGCGCTGCTCAGTGTGATTTTCAACTGGATGTTGGAAGACAGATATCGTTAACTAACATCTTAGTGGAAGAGTAATCCTGTTACAAGCAGATTGTATGCACGTGTAGAGGTTGATTACACCGGAGTTGGCTGTTGTAGGACTGATCTGATAAGGGGTGAAAATACACCGTACACTTGAAGACAGGAGCTCTGTTATTCAGCGCTCTCTCTCAAGCCAACAGAAACCCAGCACCGCGTGCTTGTGGAACCGGGCCTCGAGGCCAGATCGGTATCTACCACTGGGATAATTCCTGCCTCATGTTGCAGCAAGTTTATTCCACCTACTTGCTTTGCTTTTTCTCAGGTCAGATGTTAAGAGCCAGTCAATACACGTCACTGCAGGCAAGTTACAGTCAGGATGTTGTCATGAGCTAGGAATATACAGCTTATGTATCGAGTTAGTACTTTTTGCACAGTATTTCAGAAGTAGGTGGTTAATACTAAATTACAATGTATTCTGCTTCACATACTGAATGATCTGGTGTACCTGGTTTACAGTTTCTTGGTGAACACAGAGAGAAACTGTAATTACTTGAGAGTAATCTTCCCCAGTTTTGTATTCACAATTGTACTCTTTCTGCCCTAAAACTACATCTCAACTTTCACTTTTGCAAAGCTCTTTCCTGCTTAGCTTTTATGAAGGGCAGATGAAAAGCATGGATTTTAATTAATATTTTGTAGGTTGAAATACATTTTTGGAAGCAGAATGGATGGCAAAGATTGCTCTGTAGTATTCACTTTTCCAGGTTGATGATAGCTGTGTTGTTATGTGAACTGTTATATAAAATGCAGCCAATAATAGATTTACACTTCCTTGTACATTTACAAATTATTCAGGTTTCATCCTCTATTTTACATTCCTAATGGCTGAGACAGGCATTTGGTATATATCTTCCTGTCTAGAAATGACAGGTCTTGAAAGCGTCTGGAGTTGGTCACTAATGCTAAATGCATGTGCTTCTGGGCTGAATGCTTTGAGATAAAGAGTAATTTTTACCTTTTGGCCTCTTACAGTTTCCAACTCTGCTAAATGGTCACATACCAGTGCCACTCCCCAGTCTGGACGGAGCCTCTTCTCCAGTACTGCTTTCTCCAAACGCTCAGAAATCCTGATGACGCCTCATCACGCCAAGGACTTATTGGATTTAACACTTCATTCCTATGGGCTAGTTTTTCCTGTGTCATGAGAAGGACATTGTGAAACCCTCTATTACTTTGGTTTGCACTTTTCATTACATGGATAATCTACTTTTATTATGTTAGCATTTTTAAACAGTGTTTATATATAAAAGTATATATAAATCTGTTTTGCATTAAATGAATTATAATTTTTTTATATCATAGCTCTCAAGTGTTGAACACTTCTGTTGTTGATGAAGTACTTTTCTTAATGGATTGCAACAGTGTATCTAATAAGGATGTGAAGCTTCTTTTTAATCCCTTTTTCTGCATATTATGCATTGTGCTTGTGTAAACTATAACCGGCTGTGCCTTCTTTTGCATAATGTCATGTAAATGATTTATATATTTTCTAGTATTAAGATAAAAAGTTGAAAGACAAAACTAGTATTGAACAGCCCTATGGTAGTATTTCAGTATTTTCTCCACGGATAGGCCATATGATGCAGTGTATTCATGTAACTTTGTATTAAGTGCTTTCAAATTGTATGAAAATAGCCTTATAATTTTTCTTTGCTGAAGTGGAAAACATAATCAACGTTACAGTCAGGAGATGCATTTAGGAGTAACAAAGCCACATTTACACACTGATGCCCAAGTTCTGAGGAGTTGCAACAGCGAGGAACTGGGCTGTTTCCATTTCTTTGTATGCTGGAAAGAATTCTTTCTCCTATAGAAAAGGAGACGTTGCTCAGAATTTATTTGGCTGATACTTCTTAAGAACTGTCAACATTACAGCTGGAAAGACTGCAGGTATCTCTGTCCTCCCAGGGAATGAGGACCATTCCCGATAGAGAATTTCCAGGTGCTTTGTTCAGTTGTGCCAAGTGCCTTCTACTATTTCCCTGGAAAGATTATTCTAGCTACTAAAGCTCAGAAGGTCACATTTCCCCTTCCCCCAAAGCTGGAAAAGTTACAGGACTGCAAATTAATGCCTGGTGCTTGTAAAGAGGCATACTGTACATGTGGGATGTTTATGTATAAACATCTGAATTCTGGATTAAAAAACAGCACTGTGTTACTATATACTTGCAACTTGAACTTACTGGGTATGTCCTCTACCTTGAGGTGATGGCTTAGTCATCTAAATGTCAGGTTAGGATTAGGCTAGACTCCCTGGCACCACAGATTCTAATCTTGGCAGGGCTGATGCAAATCTTCAGTTTTCTGAGGTGGCTAAATTGGGTTGAATGCAGCTTTACCATGCAGGATTTTCAGATGAGACCTTCAAAAACCAAACCAAAATCAGAATCCTGTTTGCTACAGGTCATTAGAGCTTCTACTTTGCTTTCTGGCCAAGCGGCCTGTCAAAAGTCTGTTCTTTTTGAAACTCATGCAGTGCGTTGTCTGCTGATTTTCTGTTCGGATGCATTTCAGTGATGATGTGTGTAGTTAATTGTAAAATGCTTTTGGATCCTTCAACCTGAAAGGTGCTAAATAAACATTTTATTAATGCAGTTCTGATGTTGAAAAGCCATTTTTGGGGCAGAGGTGGTCTGACAAAAGACAGCAGGAATTTTCCTCAGGCTCCAGGGTTGCACAACCAAAAATGACTCCTCAGTTTCACTCGCAGTAATTAACAGGATAAAAACCTGCCAGATCTGTATGAAGTACCAGTGCTGATAAACAGCAATTAGGTGCAAGACGTAAGGAAGAAGAACGGAACGCATGGGAGGTCGTTCACTTGAACCCGCATTTTAAGAGCTCCAAGAGGTACCACCCCGTGGAGTCAAAACGAGAAGATGAACCTATGCAAAATTTATGAGTGAAGGGTAATTTTATACTAAGTGAAATCAGAATAGGTTGGAAGAAAAGGCAGCATGTAACTGATGGGATTGACTAGTCTAGTGGAGATTAAATCACAAGGGCTTGCAGGTCGAACATTTCTCTTTCAATGGATTCCTTCCAGGTACACGGAATATTTTTCAGTAACTAAATTACAGAGCGGCAATTATTCACACTCTAGAGCCAACTCTCATCTCATTTTTAAATAAGGACGAGTGCCTACTTCAGTGAAGTCTCGCCTTGTACACACCAGTATCGCTAATGGGAGAACAAGGCACAGAGATGAAGTGTTTCTCACTATGAGTTTAAAAACTAAAGATAGATACTCATGAAAATTTGGTCCTTGACTTAGTAAGCAGCATTGAATACCACACTGCAAAAAACCCAGATGAACATGAGAGGAGGGAGTGTGTGACAGAGAAGAGATTCTTAAAAGCATCCAGATAATCATGACTTTGTTTCTTCCAAGGTTTTACTATTAATAAGGCAGATTTTTTTCTGAGGCTCAAATGCCTCAACACACACTCCCACCCCTCCCCTCCCACCCCTTGAGTGACTTCTTCTTTCAAAGATAGCAGAAAATAGCAAGTCTGGGACAAAAATCTATTTCAACAAATTACAGTAAAGGATCCGACAGAATCCAATAAAACCTACGGGAAGACACCCAGAAGCAGGGAAGTAGTGCTGTCTTCTCATCTTTGAGAGAATAAAAAATAGCAACAGAACACATNTAAAGGTTGTCAAAATGAAATCTGCCTTCCAAATTGGTCAATTATGTGGAACAAAAATTCTTCCTACTGGGGACAAAATGAAATATTTATACAAATGAAGTCCAGCCTCTCAAGTCCAACACTTACCTAAAACACTAGATTATTATGCCTTATGCTTTGAAGAAAATATTCTATTGGTAATTTTCTATTGAATTTTATTAAGATATCTTTTAACTGTAGAGAAAAATCAAATAAATGTTTTTAAAATAAGTACCGTGAAAGTGTCAATACTTCTGTGGCATGGAGAGCTCCAAGCCAACAATCCTGGGGAACAAACTGGGAGTTATTCTCTCTTCAGTATTCTTGGTGCTAATTGCAAGTTGATCACACTTGAGGGATTTTTTTGATAGATTGACACTTTATTGATGCTTCAGCAATACACAAAGGTTTTCAATGTTATATAGGCTGGGTGCACGATTAGGCTATTTTTGACTTACCTTTACATTGTTTTTTCAGAAAAACAAGTATCCAGCAGTAGGGTCACAGCTACTGGATAGCTTTGCCAAGAGATGCACACATCATCTGCCCTGGCACAGGTCAGTGGCTTCAGTTCTAAAGAAAACTTTCAAGGTGGGGAAAACAGTGACGGGTGATAACCAGCTACAGAAAAAGAAAAGATGTGACACATGTCCATTACATCAACAAAGAACAATTTGTTTTGTCTGAAGAAAACTAGTCTCATCAGACAGGCACTTGCCAATCTGGAAATACCTACCAAAGAAGTAAGGAACTGTCAACAAGATGTCTGGTAAAAGGGGAGACAGTCCTTTAAAACAGACTATAGAATTTAATTTTAACAGAACAAGTCTCTACATTAAGAAGCCATGTGATCTTGTGCCTACAGGAAGCATCTTTAGAAGCCATCACCACCACCAAATGAATTTAGAACAGGCACAGTAACTACAGGTAGTCTTTTACATAAGGGCATTGCTGTTCCCTTCGGATCTCAAGACTGTCTGTATCCTGTAGGATAAACAAACATGGGTCACTCGGATTTAAGCATACCTCTACAAAGTCGTCAGAAAATGACAACTTCTGAAATCCCTTTTAGCCCCAAACTGTAACTGCTCTTACCAATTAATATGTGAGTGCTCTGCCTACACAAATGGAGTCCAAACCTATTTCTTGAGGGCAAAGAGATTGACAGCATTAGTGAGGAGGAGTATAAATTTATTTAAGTGAAAAAAGGAGAATGCACCTCAGGCAAGGACTCTGGAGGAATCAGCATCACGGCCTGCCTTGGCGGGGGGGGTATTTGTAGAAAAGCATCCTAGAGGAGAGGACTTCAGGATATGTTGGTTTTTTTCTTGAAAGATTCCCATCAGTTTGTGTTCACTCTGCAAGAAGTGCGAACAGATAAACGTAACCTTAGTTATTCCTCACATGGCTCCAGGCCAGCTGCCTCCTCCT
>VYZW01035498.1:61931-75077 GCA_013401315.1 Balaeniceps rex | reverse complement strand
ACTAGAGAGGCTGCAAATTTGGAGCATGACTGCTGAATAATTACATGGGCTCAGGTTAAGCGTGCATTTTATTTGCATGAGTGCTCCTTGTGAAACAAGAACGAGGTTTCCAGTAAGACTTCCAGATAGAATTTGAGAAGAGCGGAAAACGTCAAGTGTTTGGAGGGCTGACTGGCTAACTTTTTCAGAACCTAAAAATGAGAAATAACAGCAGATCACTGGAAATTAAAAAGCTTGTATCAAATCAGTATAAGAAACAGATGCATCATTATTTCATTCATCTATTGGCTCTCCTTAATTGCCCAAAATAAAATAGTAACACCACCACCACCGTCCTTTGGGATTCCATCCATTTGTGTTACTGATTCTTAATGATATCCACTTCCTCTCAAAAGACATCTAATTTTCCTTGCATAGTCTTTCACATGCTTTCTGCCTATAAACACTGACTTTGACCCATCATTAAAAAGCCAGCAATATGCATTTAGTTAAGAAAAGAGCATTAAAAGCTTCATTTTTCAGTGTTAGTGCTGCTAAACAGAGAATACCATAAATGTTTTTTCTATACTTAGACAGCTGTGTTTATCTTTTGACACAGAGAAATGGATTATGTGAGTTCTAGAGGTGTCATAACGTTCTAGCTTTATATAAACCCGCTCATTGGTAAAAATGCATGTTTTTCCAAACACCCTAAATCTGTATTTTACTCAGTGTAGGTAGAAAAATCACTGTGCCCTAAGAAAGATTAGGGAAGATGCAGTGATCCAGATTTAAGGTCATCGGAACAAAAGGATCTCTGGAGACAGCAGCACTCTGCAACATGCAGAACTTATCTGAATCCTATGATCCGAGATTCAGACTTTCAGAATTCCAATATTAATACAACCTACTTTAGGGCTAAGTCTGAGTGGCAAGTGGTGCCTTATTTTCACTCTAAGTTGTACTTGGGATGAAAGATTAATCTACTGCATAGCTCCTAAGCCTAAACTTGATAGAGAAATCAACTTGCTTATGCACAGCAGGACTGGGGCTATGCTGCAAGGCAGCATGTGCATAAGCAGTCGTCTGTCTGAAGCAGCAGCTGCCCCTCAGTGATCTGTGGGCACAGAATGCCTCCTCTACTCCAGCTGCACTTCTGCAAGCAGATGTTGTGCACAGAAACTCTCTCCTGTAAGCTTTGATCTAACAACATCTCGATTTCTTACTTCAACAGTCAGTATTTTGAAGCAGTGCAAAGTCCACATGCTTACTAATGACGTTTATGACAGCTATGACAACCATTACATTGAAGGAAAGGTTGGAGACTGTTGTAAGCAATGCATGTACTTTCATTAATACAAGCAGTATGCTCAATGAATATCACCAGTGTGAATAAATACAACTTATAAAACCAAACCAAAACAAAGAGTTGCAAGTCCGTATCAGCATTACTAAAAAGAGTTGTTTCCTAAAATTCAGCTTCTGTGCCAAAACAGAGAGCCTTTTTTTAAGTTTGGTTTTGACTAACAGGATGCCAGGAGATTTGTCATTCAAAACAGTTGTGTATTTATAATCACTAACGTTGCATCAGGAAAGTTTCACTTTCTACAGTAATTCAGCCAGTCTACAAAAGACTCACACACATCAATTCCAGCTTTCAGCACTGCAGCTCTTTCTACTCGGATGAAGAGTTACACATCAGAATAAAAATGCAGTCACATGGACATCAGCATAACAGTCACTGCAAGCTGCAACTGAAATCCTTTCTTCTTCCCCTGTTACAATGGCTGAGAGCAAAGCAGTGCACAAACTACAGGAAACATTTTAGAAATTATGGTCTTAATCAAGGGGCACTTCTGTAGACTTTTGCACTGCAGAGTTGGGAATTGTCATACATAACCTGGCCTTGCCCCTCTCCACCCTCTTGCTTTATATATTATGGATATGCAATACTACACCAGAGAGAAAACAAGCGGGATAACTTGGGGACACTTGGTTAAGGGATGAAGCATGTCTCAACACAGCTCCAAATCAAAGCAACGATTTTTGAATTCACAAATGACTTTGTAAACGGAGCTTTAACAAGAGTCTTTTTCAGAAAGCTGGTATCCTCCAGTTAGAGCTAGCAAACGAGAGAGTAGTACCCCTACAGAGAACAGTATTCGAGTCCCTCCCTCAGCTGTGCTCTGCTCCAGAGAGTTACGAACGAGCAAGTAGGGCAATTGTGCTTCTTCCCCATTGCTACCACCAGCAGTGCGCTCCCTAGATTCAGTTCCCCATCATGCCTCTAAGTCGGGACCTCGCTGCATCCCAACTGAAGATGGGCAGGGCCCTGGAAAAAAGCAGAACCAGTCACCCAGTGGCATTTCAGTACTTCAAATAGACTTTCTCTGCCCATCACTTCCCCCTCCACCCTTCAAGAGGTGTTTTACTGCACCCCTTTGCTGTCATGACTTCCCCAAAAATAACATGACACTTTTAGGAAGTAAATTTCTTAACTCTTTATGTAATAGATTTCAGAGGCTTAGGGAGGAATACTCTTGACATGCTGGAAGGGTACAAAGGGCTTTCAGTTAAAATTAACTCTGCATGGAAGCTATCTTTGGGAAGTTTTGGTCAGATGTTTCTGTATTACATGGTATGCTAATAAAAAAAAAAAGTTGCCCACAAATGACAGCCTGCCTTATGGAAGATATATTTGTTCTAGTTACCACATGTTTTTGCACATGGAAATAAATGACAGACAATCCTGAAGTATTTCACTTCACAAGCCACAGCCTGCTTTGATCTTTGATTTTCTAGACACAGACTTTTCAAGAAAAGACTTCAAATATTAAACAGCACTAATTCCTGAAATTTTCTTGTATCTATTGCCTTCCTAAGGTGTGTTCCCCAAGGAACCAGACAGAAATGACTCAAGCTCCAGTAGTGTAAGCAAAGCTGTAACTAATTTTTGCTGCATTTTTTGTTACAAATCCAGTTCACAGAGGCATTTTATTTTGACCTCAAGAATACAAATTCCATTTATGCATTTCCTTCCTTTTTCTGTCATAAAGAAGCATTCATCTGCATGACTTGCATCTACTGGAAACATCACCTGGAGCAAGGTTTCTCTTAGCAGGGACTGCTATTGTTTCTTTCACAGAAGCACGAATCTCTAACAAAAACCATTATGTCAGAGGACCATGTGCCTCTCGACAGCTTTCTGCACGCACCCCCTGCGTCAGTGAAACGGTAAGCAGCCTGCCTTTCCTACTGCCAGCCACCAGCTTTTCAGCTCAATACAAATTGTCTCAGAGAGGCCAGCACAATGTGCTCTCCCCCAGTGTCATGCTTCATTTTGTTCTTTTTCATGTTAAAGTGTCAGACAAAGAAAAATTGCTCTGATGGGGGGTTTCTCCTCGGCTCTTTACACAGGGAAAAAAGGTCAATGAGGGACTACAAGAGAGCAAGAGATCAGCATGGTAGTGCATTTGCCACAACTGACCTCCCAGAATAGTTTGACGAAGAACAACAAATTTTAATTGTCCTTTTTCATTCTGGGGAAAGAGGTCTTTTAAGAAGGACTTATTGTACTTGGCAAGAAGACCTGTGCTGCCAGGAGCAGAGCCCGGCAAGCAGCATTTTCTTGTTTCACCTCCCATTAAGGTCTCACGCCCAGCCAGAGAAGGCAGCAGTAGCTGCTCCTTAGGAGGTCAGCACTCGAACGCAGCTCCGTGAAGCCTGGGGACCACCCGGTGTTTCATAGGATGGCTCCCTCCCTATTCATGGCATCTCAGTTACCTGCCTCAAGGCCGCTTCATGTTTCTGCTTCTCAGTTGCTCAGCATGCAAAACTCTCCCTTTCACACCAGAGGCCTGCTATCCCTTTACCCCACAGTGTTTCTGATACTATTTTGGCTGCTCAGTCAATTTCACCAAGTACCAAAACGCTGGGTGCCAGAAAACGTTGCCCTTTTTCAGCGCTGATCAGGAGCTGGTGGAGCCAGCGTCACCCCTGGTGGAGGATGAGTCTTGAGACAGGCCCCTCCGCCGGCAGGAGGGAGACGATGCGCAGATGGGGTCGGTACCACCTACAAATCACTCCCTCCCGCCGGGGCAACTGCAGAGAGCCCGCCACGCACCGAGGAACACAACCAAGCGTTTGGCCGGCGACAGGCAAGCGATCAGCAGGCAGGCCTCTGCAGGCACTGCTGCCCTGGTGAGACTGCAGCCCTCGGCACCAGGGCAGCACACACCTCCCAGAACAGGGGGAATGTCTCTATTGCTATGTAGTTTGAGGATATGGGGCCAAAACCCAAACCCCATTTGCCTGAAGAGAGCAAGCCTGGGTCCCCAAAATGTCTTGGTTTCTTCCACTGCCCTCACCTGCCTCACGCTTGGAGGCAAAGCGTCTCACAACATGTCAGAAAGGCAAGTGTGCTGGTGTGCGAATGGCATTTTGGATGGACTGCCTGTCACCGCAAGGAAAGACTGCTCTGTTATGGCAGCCTGTGGGGTACATCCACTGTGAGCAGCCGTGAGCAACCATATGTGGCACACTCCTCAGCAGTCACAAAAAAATTAACAAAAGCCACTTGTGGTCTTGGTAGCCTGTCCAGAAAATGTGGTAGCACCCGAGTTTGTATCTGCAAAGCAACAGTCCTGTGTCAAAGTCCCCCTTCCCTCACAGGTCAGGTATTTCTCACGTATTGACAGCAAAAGCCGCTTTGGCCTCACAGCTTCCTCATGGCTGGATGCCAGCAATGTGCTGGAAGGAAAACAAGTTTTAGAAAAGAAAAACAAAACCAACAACAAAAAAGGATTGCCAGAAGTGGAAAAGCGCTAGGTCACCAAACAAAGACAGCTCCTTTCCCATTTCCTGGAGTGACACCAGTGAAATTTCTCTACAAATTAATGAGTTTGCACAGGTGTTACTCCATGTGTAACCGTAAGACTTGTCTAGCTGGCAGAAACATCGCTGAAGTGATAATGTGTTGGTGGCGACAGAGAAAGAAAGCAGAGCTCAGCTGCCACAGCCCACAGTAACTATTGCAGGGTTGGCAGCCAAAAATCAACTTGTAGGCTTGACATGGAAATCTGTCAAATGGAACAGGGAATCCCCAAAATTCTTCTCATCTGAAGCCATACAATCACACCCGAAGAGTCAGAAAAGCTTCTGAATAACTTTTCGTTATCTTGGCAACAACAACAGACACACCAGTGAGCCTTAGCTCTTTTATAACACCTCTCAGGCTTAAATTCGCCGTCATTCTCAATGCACTCACTAGGTACAACTTAAGATATTTACTGCTCTTTTTGAAAGCTTTCTCAAAGCATGGAAATAAAAAAACCCCTTCAGCATCAGAGAAAGTTTATCTCAAGCTTTGTCTCAAAGAACATTTGAGTAAACAAGCTGAAATCCTGATAGGTGTGTGGGTTCAGGCTTCCTCTAGGTAGTGAGCAGGGTAAATACAGGCATTGCTGCAAGCAGCCAGACACAGCCTTTGTCAGGGATGCAGATACGAACTGTCTTCACAGTGAGTACAGACTCCTCCCAACAAAGGTTCCTCAAAAATCCACGTCCTTTTGGAAGACATAATGCAGTGACGTTTGCATGGGAAAGAGAAAAGTTGCCATGCAGCTGTAAACAACCCTGCACACAACCATTTCACCATGATGCTGAAAGAAGATGGTTTATCAGAGATAGGAATGTGATGGTAAGATGAAACGACATGACAGAATGGCTTGAAGCGGCACCCACATGAAAGATAACGTGATCTCTGCTGAGTGGGCTGTAGATGCTACCACTAGCACTCCCCAAGCACAAACACAGCTTTCTCATGACCGCAAGTACAGGGGATACTGGAATTAGAGTAAGCACAAGGGACACTGTCCTCTTCAGAAGGCGTTACAGAAAACCCACAACCACGTGGAAAACGGACCATCACCAAGAAATAGCGACTCTCTTTCTGGCTTCACATGATTTTTCATGCTATAATGTTGAAACTCTTTTCCCCATCTGCCATATGACAAGCAGAAGAAATAACCTTCAGTCAACACCATCAAGGTAGGACCAAAAAGGCCAACACTGGAACTCTAAAAATGAAAGCAGGGAAGGTAGCAGCTTTTTGAATTATAAAGCTCTGCCCTGAAGTTAAAGCCTATGTAGGCCATACATTAAACACATCATAAGTAAATCAGGAGAGCGCATAAAGTTAGTCTAAAAAGCAGTAGTGTGAAGAAGAACAGGAGACTTGTCTATGCAATTTATTATCAATTTATAATTTTCTCCACTCATAGTCTTCACGAAAGAGTATTTTTCAATAATTCAGTTTAACTAATTTTCACATTAACATCACATGCTTTCCAGGGTTGTTGGGCTGCATTGCTAGCATCGTGGCAATTCTGCAGCATATGGCACTGCAGAAAGGGTCTCTAACATGTTCCTTCTCTGTCTCAGTGAAGCTGGTTCAAAAATGTCTGTGTATACCTTACGCACCCTTCTGCACACCCAACTACCCAACACCCTGTTGTCACACCTCTTCAGCCGAGCTCACAAAATCAAAATTTACTTCTAACCATTAATGCTGAATGATCCAGTTTAAAAGATAATTTTAAAAAAAAAAAAGCGTTCACACAACTCAGGAGAAAAGTGCTACTGCATGTCCTAGGATGAAATGGCAATGAGCTGAAATTCTTCAAGCCAACGTTGCCCTGTATCCTGCAACTAGACTTGGAAAGACAGTACTCTAAGAGGCAGGAGAGACCTTAGAAAACTAGGCAGACTAGAACATGAATATATCCCATATTGTTTTCTACTTCCTTTACGCTACTTTTTTTTTTTTTGAACTAGAAAAGGTTATTCGCAAATACTTACAGAGTTCTCATTTTCTACTCCCTTAGTTTTCATTTGTGGTAGCAAAACCTCTCATACAAGTTTTCTGCTTGGCCAGCCATATCCCAATTATTAACATTAGCCAGAGAAGTCAGAGGAAATATTTTGGGGGGTGACATATGGGAGCCTTTCCCCTCCCCCCTTCTTCTCGGCAAATAGTAGTTATTCAGCATAATTTTCTGAAATTTCAATTCCTTGAAGATGCTCCACCAAAGACAAAAATGAGGTTATTTGCCATGCAATATGATGTGACTAAGGAGAAATTTATAGGACTTACATGGGGTTCAGTCAAAAGCTCTAGTACTTTTCCACAGTGCTCAGTTTCTTCCAGCTACAGAAAATTAATTATTGTCAGGTTAAGAAACAAAACTGAAATAAATTATAGCTAGTTCACTACATTTGGGATACTATTCTGGAAACATCAGATTTGATTTTTATATAGGGCAGTTACAGAGATGGATTACCTAAAATGAAATATAAGCTCACTGTTTTGAGTTAATACAGACAAAAAAAAGCAGAACAGGTCAGAAAATTTTCCCTGCAGATGATTTCCTCCCTGAATTATGAAGTTGAGAGGACAGGATTGAAAAGATTACACTTTGTTACACTAACTTTCCAGCAGTGGCACCAAACCACCTACGTTAAAAAGTGCAAAGTCAACGCCAACCATTTTCAGCAGCTTTCACTGCTGGCAAACTACACCCAAACACCACAGAAAATAAACAAAAGGGTCACATTGCAATGGTTGTGGAGGCCACTTCAAGTGAGCAGAATGGTCAAAACCCACAGTTGTCCCTGTACCCTAAAATCCATTAGAAATGCATAATATAATAAATATACTCCTTTACTATGTAGCCTTCTCATCCCAGAAAAGTATTGGTGTGCAGCTTGGATGCTTGGGAATTTCCACAGGCAGGTTTGTATGCACAACAGTGAGCTTGCAGGCAGGACCAGTTTTGGCGTCTCCAAAGAAAAAAAGTGATTAATTCAACCATTGCTTCACTATGAGGAGATAAAAAGGCCACGTTATAGACCCATCTGTGAAACAGTTCTTCATTCAGGTTCAGAGTAACCTCCCTTAACCTAAAATGCAAAAGACTGCACATCCTAAACACCTAAAAAAGAGCTTAAAAGCAATGCAGCTACTGCAAATGGCAAGGAAGACACAGTAAACTGACCTTTAGAAGCCTCTCAAAAGCACTTGGAAGGTGAAAAACGTTAAGACATTTACACTAATTCTTTTCTCAACATCTTCCTACCCTATGTAAAAAGTTACCTTACAATTTTCAGAATAAAAATTCTAAATGGCTACAGAGAAATGAAACTTTCCATCACAGTTACATATGCATAAGCAAGATAAATACTAATAATTAGCAACATTAATCAAGATGGATGCAAGAATTCACTGTAAGATGTCTTCTGATACTAATGATCCCAGCTTCACTGTTGGTTTATGACTGTTTTAAGCTGAAATAACAGTTTTCCAGTAACTTTTGGTTAAAACAGCTATGACTGCATAAAAAACCCCCACAAAAATCAACTGATGAGAATTCGCCATGTATCAAGGTGAGCTTGTTACCACACAAGGCAACTTTGTGAGGCAGATGATACAGTCAGGATGCTGGGCAACGATAGGCTAAGGGCACATCACAAACGAAGGAGATTCTTTCAGACTAAAACTGAAGATGTTGCCATCCTTTCATGACTATGAACACACTAAAAATTCCCAACTTCTGGGTGTTTATTAAGTGATTAAGGACAGCATGGTGCATTTTGACACTTGGAGATAAAGTCAAGTTAAAAATACAACAGACAGCAGGAAGCTAGTATCATGTTGAGACTGAACAGCTGGCAAAGTGCAAAGGACAAAAAGCAAATGTAAACAAAAGTAACACCCAAGACATAGACCAGAATGGCAGTGATGTGTTGTTTCTGATGGCATATAAAAACAACCGAACCTTGATACAACGAGGAAGAAAGAAAAGGGAGAAGATAGGGTAGAAAACAATTGATCTAAACAAAGCTACACATATAATGAAGCTGTCAAATGTACTTAACAGCCTGGTCTGAGCTTTACAAAGACTAACGAGCCTCTCTCTGTGCAACCTTAAAACATGAGGAAGCTACTGAAAATGAGGTGAGCAGCAGCACTCCAGGCAGCACCTGACACTTGCAGCTCTGCTTCACTTTTCTTAGAGTAAGCACCCTGTTCCACATTGCACAAGGACACAGCCATTACACATACCTACAGTAAAACTAGAGTAAACCTGCTGTCACTCCAGCCTAAGGCTACATGGTACATCTGATAAACACGCATTATCTACTACCTCCATGCAGGTACCGGCCACCCAAACACATGCATGCACATTTTATAACCACCAACAGGGTGATATTAACCATATCCATAAAGCTCATCCCTTTCCCTAAAGGATGGATTCAATTCTCGGTTCAAGCAGCATCACATTACGTTATCTTGCTTCTTCCAGTGTTTCAGCTCTAATTGTAGCTGAGAAACTGTTTCTGTAAGATATCTCTTTTTGTCTAGGTCAGCAGTTTGTCATTCTTGAGAATGTATGAAAAACCACCAGCATATAAACACTATTAAAGATAACGTTACTTAGTAGATACAGGAAAGCTGCGTTCAAATAAAACAGCTTAAAAGGCTTTTAAAAATTCATAATCCCCCAAAATGAGCAAGAGAATTGGGTAAGGGATCAGAACTTTATTATTAAGCCATTTTATGCAGCTGACTAAACACAGGACCTCTCAAAACATGCCAGTTACAATACAATCTATGTGTGGGGTAAAAATGGAAGAAAAAACAAGCACAGAAACCCAAATACCATACATCCTGTATGTGCCCACAAACAGGCACACAAAGTCTTTTTCCTCTTCCCCTCCACCCTTGTTTTTAAGAAAAAGGCAAGTAAGCTCCCTCACAAATACATTCTCATTTGCCTTTACCTCTCATTACCTCCAAAAGACTTACTACAGGAGGACTTAAGGTTGTACGGTCAAGGACCTTTGGCCGTAAAACTTTACAGCATAAATTACAGACCAATAGAATTGCATAAAAAGAATAATATTAATTTGAAAAGACACCCTTGACATACACGGCATACAGTACACACATGACATTTGAAAGGGTAGTCACCTTTTTTTTTTCCTAACTTTTTTTTTAAAGACGTTATGGAAAAAAGACAGAAAAATGGGGTAACTAATACCGGAACACACACACACACAAAATCAATGTAGTTTGCATTCTAATTTTCAACTGAAAGTGACAGTCATAAGAGCTCTCCCACCTCAGCTTTCTTTCTCCCCTCAAAAAACAGGGGCATGACGACAGCATGAGGGATACTACTAAGTGCTACAACAAATGAGCTTTGAATTCAGCAGGAGTTGCACAATGATAGAGAAGTCTCCTACAGAGGCACAATCAGTCCTCCAGGAAAATATAAAAATTAATAGCTCACAATTAATTTATTCAGCTGATGAATCCAATAGCAGCTAGGAAACACTGATGTTTTTCCTTGCACCATACTTTGCAGACCATTAACTTTAATAATCCTTACAAACTTCACACTTGACACTGAAGGTCTTTCTTATTAGCAGGTGGATTTTCCCGTCACTAGCCTACTCCGTAGGCTAGAAAACCTCCTGCACCCCCACTTAATTTGGGACTTATTTTAGTACAGGTAGACATACACAAGGAACTCAGAAATAATTTCCATCTGCCTCACAAAGGAGCCAGAGAAAACATTTCTTCACTTGACTCTCATTTATGTTACCATTATGCACAGCTTAAACCAGAAGTGTGTGTCGTAGTTTAGCTCCAGTCGGCAACTAAGCACCACGCAGCCGCTCGCTCACCCTCCCCCTCCCCGGTGGGATGGGGGAGAGAATCGGAAGGGCAAGAGTAAGAAAACCCACGGGTTGAGATAAGAACAGTTTAATAATTGAAATAAAATAATAATAATAATAGTAATAATAATAATTATTATTATTATTATTGTAATGAAAAGGAGAACGAGAGAGACAAACAAAACCCAGGGAAAAGAAAACAAGTGATGCAACCGCTCACCACCTGCCGACCGACACCCAGCCAGTCCCCGAGCAGCGATCGCTGCCCCCCGGCTAACTCCCCTCGGTTTATATACTGAGCATGACGTCAAATGGTATGGAATAGCCCTTTGGTCAATTTGGATCAACTATCTTGGGCTGTGCCCCCTCCCAACTTCTTGTGCACCTGGCAGAGCATGGGAAGCTGAAAAAGAAAGTCCTTGACTAGCCTAAGCACTATTTAGCAACAACTAAAACATCAGTGTGTTATCAGCATTCTTCTCATACTAAATCCAAAACACAGCACTATGCCAGCTACTAGGAAGAAAAGTAACTCTAACCCAGCTGAAACCAGGACAGTATGTTAAGAGAGTTTTCACAGCGTAGGCCCTGCATTCATCACTGTTATTGAATGACGGCAGGGAACGCAGGTTTCAACAGATGGAGGATTCGCTCTGCGGCAGCCTACAGCTTCAGGTTTTTGGGAGGTGAGCCTCCTCATGAGCTAGGTAGAAAGTACCACCAGTATTGAAAAGAAGGCTGAAGGTTTGCAGCGAGGTGCAGGTAAGGAGGGCACTACGGACTACCTGGGTGTGAGCACACAGACAAGAGCCAGTCGCGCTCCCTCTCCTCCCACCACATTTGCTTGCTGCTGTGCTTCAAAGGTTTTCAGAACAAGGGGGCTAACAGCTATCATTTCATCTCCCGCTTTGCTTTGTCTTCCAGTCTCTTACTATTTATCTGTTTCCAAATCATCAGAGCATTTCAAATTTACGCCATGCCTGCACGTAAGCCTTCTAAGGAAGGCTTACCTTCCTTCCTTACCACATGCAGGAACACACGCCCAGGTATTTTTCATTTGGATGGAAAAAGAAAGTACAGATTCATGACTCAATCAGGCACAGATTCAAGAGCTTCTGTCTCTTTCTTAAGTGCCATGCAGCATGAAGGACAAAGGTTTTCAAGAAGAAAAGGTGGCACTGACAATGGTATTTCAGACAATGAAAGAAAGAGATCTTGCAGCTGCTAAATCCTCCACAGCACCAGCTCACAGCCCTCCCATCAATGTGATCGTGCTCCTTTGAAAGAAGTTATGACCACGGGGTTAGCTGACAATATATGGGATTTCTCCATGATCATACTCCACTAAGCAATTAGGTCAAACCATGCTCTTGAAAATTAGTTTAGCGCAGCTGAAGGTCAAGGAATGAAAGCATGCGGGGGAGGAAATGAGGCAGAAAAGGAGTAGAAAGATTTATTTTAACTCTCAAGCACATACAAAGCCCTTGCCAGAAAGAGGAGTTGCACTGTTGCTAGAACTTTACAGTGTATGAAAGGAACATTCTTGGCATGGAAAAACTGGCATCTGTGTACAAATAGAAAAAGTGTTGTTCCAAGTTACAGGCTGTACACAGAAACAAAAAGGAACTCCTTTACATCAATGCGCTCACCAGTACTGTCTTGTTCATTCTAAATTACACTTTTGTCAATGGATCAATGTGGCTTAATAGTCAGGTAAATAAGCAGATTTTTGTTGCTGTTAACCAGAACAAAGAGATATTACGTGCTTTTATGGAGTTCTGTAATTCTGTTGTTTTAAAACAGATTCTCTTCCATGAGCAGGAATTCTGATGTCAGATTTTTGTTCTATTCACATTTAGGTTTTGGAATGCAAATTTGAATGAATGAAGTACTCTGGGTGTACACTGGCAGCAGATGTTCAGAAGAGAAGGCACACTGAAAAAGCTGGAAGCATTACTGAAAGTTTCACGATTCTGTCCTCCTGGAAACCCATAAATTACTGCAGCTACAAAACAAAGACATACTAACAGCTTTACAGATTGCTATAAGAAGTTCACTGAATTACCTAAGTCTGAAAGTAGCCTAACAAAGACTGAATTCTCTTTCCTGCTTTTTATAGTGCTTTGTACAGTTAGAATAGGTGGGTGAGAGGCAAGCACCAGACAGGCACAGACAAAATCTTCCCTGCTTCCTGTATGTATATAAACAATTCAGCTCTGTCTTCAGTTTCATATTATCTATCCAACATTCACTTGTACAGTCTGGGTAACACCAGACATGCGTGCTTGTCACTGTGCCAGCAGACGAGACAAGAAATGCAAGTTATCAACATCACTGAAACTTTATACAACAGGCTGAGCAATGGCCATACACTATTTTTTTTTTTCTGCTCTCTGATCCAGTTATTGCCTAGGCAGGAACAGCAAT
>VYZW01035498.1:15459-47557 GCA_013401315.1 Balaeniceps rex | reverse complement strand
GGCCGCTGCGGCAGGACCTCCCCGGGGCCCCGGCAGCGGCGGCGAGCGCGGAAGGCCTGCCGCAGCCTGGCGCAGGTGCTGGCCCTGGGCGCGCCGGGTGGTTCCGGCCTGGCACGAAGCGTGCCCACCGCAGGGCTGGTGGCGGGCAGCCCCTGGCACCGCCGGTGCTCCTCGGCCCTCGAGGAAGTAAGCATTTACGTACAGCTTGTGGGTGTTCGTTTATCACCAGGCACCAATAATGAGCATTTTTTTAATACGAACTATATCAAATTGTCTCTGCAGGGTGTTGCACCTGACATTTGGCGTTCGTTAACGTTTCCTGTCTTCGCACGTGCTGCTGCTGCTGCTGCTCAGGTTCAGCTCTCCCAGTGCACGATGTTTTCTGTAGTGCATTGGTCCCATGCCAAGTTGGGACTTCGAGTACTGCTTGCATTTTGGAAGCAAGTTTTTTCCTAGTTGCTCTGTTTTTCTCCCATCCATGTTGTTCAGCCTCGAGTGAGTACATGATGTCGGGTAACTGAACAGCTTTTAACTTCCGTCTGAACTCTCGAGATCTCTCAGAAAGAGAATTGCTCATTGAAGGTGAAAAAAAGTTCAGTGCAGTCATACAATTTTACAGTTACTTGATTTAGCACTTGAGAGAGCCTGGCTGCCTTCAGGTACAGGGCAACAAGTACAGAAGCCCTGAAATTTCCTGAGTGAGTCATGGTGTGACCTTGAGCAAGCGTCAAAAATTTTTGTGCCTCCACTGATGTCACCTGTAAAATGAAGGGAAGGCATCTGAATGGATTGCTGGATGTGGAGTTACATAAAGCCATCTTCAAAGAGGGCAGCATGGTGGCGTTTCCTCAGACTGAGTCACATTCAGAACTGTGCACCCCTTGCTATTTCATTTATAGCCAGACACGCAGGACTATGACGCTGTGCCTTGTCTTCAGCCCCTCTTCTACGTATTTATCTCTGGCAGGTTTTCAAAGTCACGACCCACACACTTCAGGTTGTCAGATTTTCAACACAGCTCAAGGGTTTTAACAAACACCGGGTGCAGGTTCAAAAGTTCATTTTGGTTTTAGAGATTCTTCTTTGCTGGAAATGAGGACAATCACTGGAGCCAGCCTGTGAAATTTGACACACTCTAACCTTGCTTGATCTTCAGATGTTCTTCACTTCTTTGTTTCAGGATTTTTTATGACGGTCCTGAGCTCATACAAGAGCCACGTTCCTTGTAACTTGTATGTATTTTGCATTGCAAGCGCTACTGAAACACGCAATTCAGTATTACTCCTTATGACCCAGCCCTGCTTTAACTGGAGCAATTGAAATTTCACTATTGATTGAAGGAAGAGCAAGCGCACATTGGAATCAATACACCATAACTGACATAATTACCGAGATGCATAGGATTAACATAAAAATGAATTACTTAAAATGTTTCTCTTTTGCCTTTCATTTAATAACCGTATCTGAAGGGGGAAATCTTGCTCCTGTCGCCTGTCCATCTAGGTCTGGGATGCCTGAATTTTGTTGTTCAGGCCCCTCAGTGGACCTGAGAGTTGTGTTTGAATACTTTTGTGGCAGCAGCAACAGCATGTGTCACCATGTTGTGTGCATGAGGAGAAGTCATGCTCCACTGGAGTGAAGACAGCCTCGGTGGCATGTCTGTGCCGTGGTATTCACAGGTACAAAAGAAGACGTTTGCCAGCTGAAGCACCGTTCCAGTTTCTTCAGAGAAAGACTCAACCGGCTGCATTTAATGCAGTCCACTTCAAAAGGGCTTGCTTATTCCTGGCAGCGCTCGTCTTGCAGTCTGGGAACACTTAATCTAGGTGAAAACCCAGCCCCATTGCTATGCTTTCAAAATGCTCATCTACTTCCATGAGAATGATACTGGATTGCGCACATAGTAAATGGGAAAAATATGTTTAAATTGCTGTCAAATGTAGTTCGGCAATTGTGATTGTGGTTTACGCTTACAGGTTTAATAGCACATTGGATAAAATCCAACCCTAATAAACTCAGTAGCAAAATCTCCATGATTTCATGGTTCCGTGATTTCAAGCCAATACGTATTTTTTGTTTATTGTAATATAACAGAAATAATGTGAGATTAACTCCTTACTTCTACTGTTGTAAATCAGGAATGATACTGATGTCTGTAAGATTATTTCAGTGTGAAAGGGCATCACAAGCAAGATTAATAACAACAAATGTGTTTTCAAAGGAGTGATTTGTGTCTGCCAGCTTACTACATCAAGTGGTTCGTGTATATTTTGCTATGTAGTAAAACAAGTGTTCTGTTTCTCAGTAAATATTACAAAGAATTCAAATTTGCAGAAAGCATCTGTATCCCCAAGAAGTCTTAAGTGGAAGGAAAGCTACATTATTTCTGCAGGTCAAGTGATTTATGGCACTCTTCAGCCACTTTGCTACTGAATCGACACAGCCATTTCTACATAAAGTTAACAGACAAGGAGGCATATTAAGTGTATTGTTTCAGGATAAATCTTTTCAAGATCACTGTCTGATTTGTTTCTGTCATCCAGCTAAGAAGTCTCTCCTAATAATGTAAGATACTAATTATGGCAAAGAATATAAATTACTTAGGCTGGCTATTATTTCTTCTGTGTATAGTTTTCTTTTTGAGAGATCAGCATTTATTTTTGACATCACAATAAAAGCAATTTCCTGGGTTGTGTGTGATGTTCTCTGTGCTGATTCGTACATTTTCCATACCTATTTTAAGGCAATCTAGTTACTGCCACTGGAAGTTGCTCTTCCATATCCATCCACACCAGGGGATGGCACCAGAACGGGAGGGTGACCATTAGTGTCACAGAGCACTCAGTTTTGGTAAACCCAAAGCATTTTCCCTACAAAAAGAGCTCCAGATGTGCCAGTGACTTTTGTGATTAGGGCTCACATCCCTCAGAAAGTAGACTGAATCCATTGATTCCTTTCACAAAGGCCTGAAGCTGCTGACAAAGAAGGCATGATCTGTAGCTTCACAAGGTAATACTTATAGCACTGTAAGACTCAAGTAAGTGGTGCAGAGGAAATTTTGCAGGCTGGAAAAATCATTCCTTAGCATTTCAATCAATAAACAAAACACTATTTTGTTAAAAATTGCTAAAATTCATTTAATTGCTGTGTTTTGGAAGCCACTCAGAAGTCAAGTTCATAGGAAATTATCAGCATTGCTCTACTGAAAGCACAACAGAAAGATTAGTGCCTCTCATATTCTGTAGGTATTTATGTCAGTTCCTCATTAAAAAAAATGTGTTTCATCTACCAAGAGAGTTACAGCTAATCTAGGATCTGCTAATTCATGTGCTTATTCATCAGGGGCCCATATCATGTACACCCCCCAACAAAGCCTCTATTTGGCAAGGCAGTTAATTGAATGCCTGAGTTGGACGAGCGAATAGCAGATTATCTGAACTACTTGAGAGCTTAAATGCATATGTTTCAGCATCTCCCTGAATCAAAGCCCAAACCCAGAGTCATGGGCAAAGTGCTTCTGGAGTTTGGGTTGCAAAGCTGTATGCCATTCCTTCTGTGTCGATGCCCCCACAGGGCAGCTCTTCTCCACTGGAAATGTCAAGCTGTCGATGGAAAAAGGAAGACGCACATCTATGGTGGATGGGTCTTTCCCTGAAGCTGAATTAAGATTGTGAAAGCCTCTGACAAATGACCTAAGAATAACCACTAACGACAATCAGAACGAAATAACAATTACATCTCTCTGAGTTAGATTTCCTATAACGATTCTCCCACGTAGATTTGGTCTCTGTGTTATTGTATATTTATTTCATAGAAAACAAACTGCAAATGATGAAATTTTTGGCAGAACTGTTTCTTTCTGAAAAGAAGGTTTACTCCAAGTCAAAACATTTTGACAAAGATTTGTTAACATGTAATTTCAGTAAGGTAAATGTGTAATTTGTAACATTTAGTTAAAATATTACTTTCAATAGTATAATATATCTTTATGTTGCGTATAGGCTTACATATTCTGTGAGACAAAATATATATTCTAAAGTAGCATAGAAAGTCCTTTGGATTTTTGGCTTTCTAATTCTGAGCTCAGAGAATCTGATTTCCTACAAAAACAAAACCAATCAAATATGCAACAGCATGTTTGGTAAATTTTCTTCAGTTAGACCAAAGAATACTCCAAAGCTACATTTGAAAGAAGAAATCAAGAAAGCACTCACTGGAAGTCCTTGGTAATTCTCAAACTACTTCAAGAATTTTACAGGGAACTTGAAGGCCTTATTTGTACAATATATTGAGCTATAAACCTTGCACTTGACCAACATCTCAGTATTGTGATATGCGCGTTTAATTATAATAATTTATAACATTTACTCTCATAAAACAATGGGCTTTGCATCAGCTTCTTGCACAATATGCACCAGAAGTCCTGCTGCTCAGCTTTGAAATGTAGAAGTTCAGCAGACATATCAGTAATCTATGATACCATGAAAACGTATGCACTCAGATCAGTAAGCTTCCAGAGGTAATGGATGACAGGATGAGGTCACACTTGTTGTCCTATGTCTATTTCTTCTTTTTTCTTTTTCTAAGGGAGACTCTACACTTTGAGTCACGAGACAAATGAAAAAATTGAAGTATATCTATAAAAGAAAAAAAGAGTTAATAATGGTAACTAAATTTATATAACAACTTTCATTCAATGCTCCCCAAATACTTTGCAAACACCGGTTGCTTGAATTATCCTTCGCTACACCTCTGTAGCAGGGAGGGTTGTAAGTTGTTATGCTTGTAGATGCTGAACAGGCACTCACTGCACTTGCTAGGGATGAGAACCAGCTTTAGAGAAAGCCAGGTGGAGGGCAGAGGAGGTGGGTGGGATAGTGCCTGTGGCGGTATCTTTTGGTGCTGTAGCCAGCCAAACCTCTCACACCACTTCCCTGACGATGTCAGCTGTTAGAAGGGAAATGTGCTTGCTGACACTTGGCCTTGGCTCACTGCCTAGCAAAGCCACTTGTGGGTTCAAATTCCTTTGGCATAGTACGGTAATATGGTGGTCATAGCCTTATCCTTAGAAATAAATGCTGAGTAGTATTTAATGTAATCATTTTACAGATAAGGCACTGGAAGTGCTGGCTGGATATGGGGTTTAACCCCAAAACCATGGATGTGTACATAATTGCTGGAAGTAATTTTTCTTTTTTTTCTTTTTAGCTAAACATGACCAAACTGTACATACAGAATGTCTGTAGGATCAGTCTGACTTGCACAATATTGCACTTGAAGTGAGTGATGATGACTGAAAAAAGATGCTATCCTAACGCTTAATTCCTTCTTCCAGTTAGTCCCTAAGACTGCCTCTGTCAGCTCCCGTGAGCCAAGACACCTACGTGATGGTGTTTCCTGTGAGGATGCACTGTGAAAATCTGGATGTAAAGTCATTAATGCTTCTAACTGCTGCCCCGGATTTTTCCAGTCTCAGTAGGTCTGGCATGACAAATATACTGCTGTGGAGTCCACATTAAATACCTCGTTACTGTAGCTAGCATTATGGCATCTTCTGTTCTGAAAGAACATTTACCAAGGGAATCTCAAAATCTGTACACTGTGCTGATCCAAAACTCTGTCTTCACCCTGGTGCTTGCATGTGCCTGTCACAGTTTTTTGCTCATAACCCAAGACTTGACCAGTGCTAAACCCGAACAGATACAGCAGGTGATATTTAAAGGTAAAAGTGTGGGAGATTTCTTTTGTTGGATTAGTACATGATACAGGTTCCTCAAAATACTGTAGAACCAAGGGCAGCAGTTTGAAAATCATGGGATGGGATGAACTTACCAGCTGCCTGGCACCCTGACTAGCTACAGGGAGAGTGTTAAGAGAGTAGCACTCTCCAGCTGTTGGTGAAATGCCTATGTGTGAACTGATTAGCATACAAAAAATGTCTGTTTGGCTGTTTTGCATCATTTGCTCAGTGTATTTGGGCATTTCTGAAAGCAAAACATCCCTAAGCATGAATCTACAACAAATATCTCTGCATGGAATTGTCATCTAGAGGTTTGGGAGACAGAGTAATCATGTTTGGCGTGTTTCATGCCCATACATTCCATCTGCCTATCTTGACTACACATACAGCAGGCAATGAAACGTTTGTGCTCTAATTTCTGGAGAGAGAAATTTGAAGTTTGCGCTCCCTTTCCTTTGCATGAGATTCCTTTGCCCATGTACTGCCCGTGACACACTCTGATCCTGCACAGTGCTTTTGTGTGAGAGCTAGGTAGGAGCGTAAGTAAGCTTTTGCAAACTGGTGGATTCACCAAGCAAAAGGGGTATGGAAAAAAGTACAAGAGGCTTCTGTTGTGTAAGTGACACTTAATCTTGGCTGGCTGTTTAAGAGATACTGCATATTGTTCAAGTACTGTAATACGGTCTGTTGAAGGTCCCTGTGGTATAGAAAAAATCTATCCTGAAGAAATGCCAGTTTCTGAGGTTGATCTCTAACTTCACCTGGTGTAAAGAGTAATGGCTGTGATGCCCGCCCATTGCCTGCTGAATTTTGGTTCCCTGGCCTTCCCCATCCCCTTTGCTTCCCCTAGTTGCATTGTTAGCTCAAGGTAATGCAACTTAAGTCTGTTCCACCTTGCTATGGATGGCTCCAATAGCCTGCAGAGGACCAGGGAGTCATGACAGTTTCCCTGAAGGCACCTCTTTGCTGGGAGTAAGCTGGGAGTAAACATGGTGGAGGAAGGGCTCTGGGCCAAAATAATAATTTCCAAAGCACGGCAGGATGCAACTGTGATGTAGAGGCCCAGCAGCGAGCACCTCCCATGTCGTATGATGCAGAATGTATTAAAAGGGGGTAGAATCCATTTTCCCCAACTGGATTAATCCCTCCCAGCATGCCTTTAATTAATTTAGTATTGTATCTCTTTAATTGATTTATTATTATATCACAGATAAAGCTGAACAAGTTACTTAATGAGTTCAGCTACTAGGATGGATGGATTATTTTCTTTCTGTGCAATTTTCAAAGGAAAAGCAGCTGCCGTATACCTACATACTCAACTGTCCCAGTAGGATTTTACATCCTGAGTCAAGGACCTTCCTCCTCCAAATACCCTAGAGGCTTGTCAGCTAGAAATACAACAGGTGTGACAAGTGGTGTTACTGCTGTCATTGCCAAAAACAATATATTTTTTATTAGTCATTGTCACAGTCGCCCATTAGGATGGAAAACTCTTGCAGGAATCTGTAGCCGAGATTTGGCAAAGCAGATCTGGAGGTCTAGATGCTGGACATGGCATTGTGAACTCTGAACCTGGTGGAGTAAACTGCTGTTCACATAGGTATAGGCTGGAGAGTTTGTAATCACTCTGCTGGGTGAGCGTCCGAGCATGCAGCGCCCTGCAGAACAAAGGGTGAAATTCTTACTTACGTGCTTAAATAAAGGGACTGCTTTTCAAATCCAGAGTCTTCTGACTTCAAGACATAGGGAGTAGCATGGGTTTGTCCACCATTAAAATACAGAATGTTATTTTAGAATTTTCAGCATAAAAGTAGCATCATGATTCATTCATAATCACATTACAGAAATGATACATTATTTACATGCATATTGCTTAAATAGATACTATTGTATCCATAAAGAATTACTAAATGGGCAGTAAGCATTCAAAACCCCCTGTTCCTGAATTAACAAAGGCATGCATTAACAATGATGTGTCTTGTACCTGAAACCATATTTAGCAGCTAATTTAACTGACAGGCAAGGAGAAAGGGTTCTGTCGTGCAACTCTTTTTCTCTTTTGACTTTCAGCTGTCACGCTGTTGCAAAGACCTAATGCATAATACTGTGCAAAGCACTTTGGGTTTTTTTACAGTACATTCTATTTAGCCAAATAGAAACTTATTTTTATTAAAAAAACAATTTTTATTCTGCAAAAGAATACCAATATTTAGAAAACAAAAATATTTTACAAGCTGGCCAATGAGAGAAAAACCTAATCAGGATGCGTGAAAGAACAACAAAGACATACCAAGAAATTCAGATTAAAAACTAGAAATTACTATTGAAAACCTGGTGAATGTTGCTCAATGGGAGAGGCAGCCCTGAATCTGAGCGAGGGAGGTGGGTGGGTTGGTGTCTCAGCCCTGTGACCAGGACCTCTGACTCTGGAGCGAAAGCAGTGCTAATGGAAAAGGACTGGGGCTGGAGGAGGAGGAGGAGGAAGGAGGAAGCTCATGTCCCTTCAATGCTCTTGGTAAATCTGCAGTTGCATTGCTTTTCGTAAGTAGTGAGGACATGAAGAAACACTAGAGAACACTAGCCTCTATTTCAAATAAAGTGAAAAATGTTCAGTAATATTAAATGTCAGAAAGTTATCCAGGGCAAGTTCTTCAGCTGGTGTAAATCAATATAATAAATTGGCTCGGTCCTCTAAAGTGACGGAACCAGGATAACTTAAACAAGATCAGTGTTTAATGTGAATTAACTGGTTAACTTAACCACTTGCTTTGATTTGGGGGATTTAGTGTTAAAAAAGCATGTGTGAATCCAACCTTGGAGAAATACCCATACAGCTAAAGGCAGGGCTAGATACTCAGCGAGAGAGTGGTAACTGTACATTGTTTCAGAATAATTACATGGAGGCCAGCATTTCTTTCTTTTTTTTTTTTTCCTGGTACAAGCCTGTTAAATTACATTACATTGTGTTCTAATCTTCAGACCGTGGTGCGTGTTCTACAAGCTCTGCTCAGCCTGTTGATCTGCTACGGAGGTGTTCATTTTGAAGTTGTTGTGGTGCAAGGGTGAGGTGGCACACTGAGTTAACGCGATAGCATTTTACCTCAGGAAATCAGGGTTCTACTTCAAACTTGACATTGCTTTGGCAATGTCAGGCTAGCGTAGGTGCCTGCTCCCACCCCTCCCAGCAGATCACGGTGCAGTGTTGTAGAGCTGACACCAGCAGCGAGCACATGTGCGGAAGAGGTATGGGACTGCGGATGGACGGGTGCTTGCAGGCGTCGTCGGAGGCGACCGGACTGGAGACATTTCAGACAGCACGCCTGTGCTTCCTCAGCATGCTGAGAATTTACTTGGCTTCTCTACACCTGTCAAAACAATAACTATTATGTCCTCCACCCCAAAAAATGCAGATGAATAGAGGCTGGGGGTGGGGAGGGTTTGCTGATTATTGATGGTAATGAAGGAGAGTGGGTGGTGATTGCACATTGCAGAAACTAGAAGAAAGGCAGTATGATATAATTTCACCCTGGGAATCTATTGCTATGGCAACAAAGAACAGATTCTTTTTTTTTTTTTGAAAAACAGGGTTCAAAACAGGGTTCACATCACAAAAACAGAAATAAGATTTTTCACAAACCTTTTATCCTCTTTGCTTGTATTTTATTCATTTGTATTCTTACTGAAATGTTTGTAAGCATGAAAAATAAGTGTTTGTGGCCCACAGGCATTTCCCTCAAATGAAATAAAGTATTATTGTGTTAGCTTTATTGACATGGTGTGAAGTCACAGCAAAAATCCTTGTGGTGTTCTTGATGTTCAGTCTACAGACCACTTACAGCTTACGTTCCATTTACAGCTATTAAACTGTTCCTCCAGATTTAATGAGATGCAACTGAGGTCAGGATTCAGCCATTTTCTATTCCATATAGATAAAGAATTAATGAAAACAATTACTTTTACTTAAAGCCACTGAAGTAGGTTTTGATGGCCGTTACAAGACCCTCTACCAGCAGCGTTTCACTTCAGGAACTGCAGTTGGCTTGGGCTGGTGAATAGGTGCTCGGGGAGGCAATCTTCTATATTTTCTGCGTGAGAAAGGTTTAAGCTCTGCAGTAACATTAAATGAAGGAGCAGTGCTAATCACCCCTCTACAGGAAGAAGTAAGGTCTTTTGTTAGAAGACCAAAAAAGAAATCCAGGAGCCAGATGAATACTGCATGGCTCCATGCCAGTGTGGCGTACCAAACCCCTGGGATCACCAGTTTGAGTCTGTTGGAGACAAGCTGCTGGTACAAGGAATAGTGACCAGTTCTGAGTTTCTTTTCCTCTTCAGGGTTTAAATGAGAATTATGAGTTACTAGCTAAATGAGCCAAGGATTAGTCCCTACCCAGGATGGGCTCCTCTGTTTCCCATTGAGACATCTTCATTTTGTTCTTTAGGCTTCATCCCACCCTGTTTTCCTAACGCTTGGACTATGGTAATCACATTTGCTGTTTCACTGCTCATACATGATGTTCATTTCAATTACACACTCATGTTTACACTATTTTAGCTCTATAGCAGGCATAACTATGTTTTTTTCATTATATTGATCATGCATTTTACAATATCTGCAGTCTTTTCATATAATATTAAAATAAATCTTTTCACACCTTGTTTCTGACACAAAACTTGCTAAAGAGATCTCTGCTGCTGTGAGATACCCTGAGCTCCATGCACAAAAATCTCTGGGAACATCAATAACATCGATAGTCAAATTACAAATTTAGTGAAGAAAGGCAGCATGCCTACAGCAAGAGGCATGGAATCAAACAAAGCAATTTCTCTCTGTATGACTAGTTTGCACAAAACACAAACAAACCAAACTGAAAATTAAAACAAGAAACAGAGAAGAAACAAAAGACAAACAGGGACTTGTTTTGACAGAAGACAAGGGTAAACACAGAGATGGGATCCTAAGGGCTTTTCCCTCCACCATGCAGATAGGACAAGACAAGGATGCTGTTCTGTTTAAAAGACAGTTTATGAGCACCTACCAGGCTGGTAGGTGCTGAAATGCTGATGTCCCATACTCTTGCTATATTTAGCATACATGTATATGAAATTAGATTGCCAGGCATTGCTCACCTTTGGACTATTCTGGGAAGCTGGCTGGGGACCTCTGTTGCTTATGGGAACCCGTGCTTGGCATTGACCTTACTCAGATAGCTCTGCAGCACCCACTTCCTCATCTTTGCTGTCAAACAAGGCTGCAGACAAACCTTAGCATGTGTTGGGTGTCCTGAGATGAGAAGACAGGGGGAAGAGGGAAGTCTTCTTAGGCATATTGAGATGTGGCAGTCTTTGGCTGGCAGAACCATCTGTAAGGAGCAGTGGTGCTGAGATTTTCTGAGACTGATTTTTGTTTCTCTCCTCAAGCGTCTTGCCTATAAATTATGAATTTGCAATCAAAGGACTCTGGCCAGCAAACAAAGCTTCCACCACATAATTACTACTCACAGAAACTGCAACACTTGTATCTGGATGGAGAGTGACTGAATTATATCTTCATGACACCGAAGAAGTGAAAATTGGTCTCAGAGCTCTTGCTGCATAAAGAACAGGGGCAATCTCATGCGCCTTTTTGGCCTGGCATCTGCTTTTAATATTTATTTGCTCTTCTTGTTCTCACAACACCACCACCAGTTTTCCTGCTGGCAGGCCCTCTGGCAGGAGCCCCGGCCCCTCTGAAGTGAGCTGGAGCCTTGGCACTGCTGCCAGTGGCAGCAGGGTGTCAGCTTCTTCTATCCCTTTGTGTTGCTAATGGAGCTTAAAATGAACACGGCTTTTCTATGTGTTTGGACAGTAACTTCACACTATTTTTTCAGAGTTGTGGTTTTTTGTTTTTGGGGTTTTTTTTTGATACTAATCACCAGAAGCTAAATTCACCTGTGCTATTACTCTACCCTAAGCAATAATTTTATGGCAGGCATAAATCCACCCTCTGTGTTCTTCTAAGGCTGATATTGGAGAGACCTCTGTGAATACTGTGGAGTACTTTTAGTTTGCTGTTAGTTAAGCCTAACTTATAATGATACTTTTCTGAAACAAGCTGTGTTTAGTATGTACTGATTTTTGTTGCGTATCAAATGCTTGAAATTTATGCAGCACAGACTTCCCACCTTGTACATAACAGAAAAGTAGCAATTTTACCTCCTGTTAAACAACACAGATTTACTCTGCCTTGTATCTGTGTAGGCTGCAGTAAAGGTGCAGGTTTTTTTCCATGGAAAAGCCTTATTGAATTGCACAGGGAAGAAATTGGTAAGATTCCATAGAAATTTAGCAGCTAATAGGTTTGAATGGAGAATTACATCCCTGTTGCAGTGCTCTCTGGGTTATTCTAAGCATTCTATAGAAAGCTTGTCATTCCCTATTAAATTCCATAGGAATTTCCCATAAATGCTGTTTTTTGAGCTATTGGGACTGAAAGAAGACCCTGAGGGTTAGGAAGCACCATCTATTTCTTGGACTATGGAAAGTTATCATTTAGTCTGCCTTACATAGCTGTCATTCCTCTGGGACCACAATCCAAAACATGAATGGTGTTATGGTGGTGCACTTACTCAGCACCGCCGCTGTAATGGAGGGCATTCATTGCAGCTTTACCCTGGTAGAAAGGAGAAGAGAAATGGTATGCTCATTCTTATTTTTAACTCCAAATCAGCAATATAATCCACACTATATGGCATAGCTACACTACTGCAGCATTGGGTACTGTTTAGGGGTCAGCAAATGAATATATTATTAGATTGGTGGGTTTTAATACATACTGCGGTGTAAGTGCTGGAATTGTGTCTACCTGCAGGCTGCAGAAGGAAATCCTACTGTACATTCAGGGATTGCACTCCCGTGAATGACACCGACTCTACGCGATTCAGGTATCATAGCAACCTCCTCCATGAACCATGATCTTTGTTTCTCCGTGACTTGTTTGTATAAAAAACACTGCTAGCGTGGGGCCTGCCCTTTCACTCTTCACCGCAGTGAAGAGAAGGACTGTAGAAGTGGTCCCACCAGCCCCAGCGTGAGCCACAGGGGAAGGATCATCTCCTTTTGTTCTGAGTTCTCCGTGGTGGGAACCTCTTTGTGCTAGGTGCCTGTACAGGCATTAGCACCCACTGAGTTTTCTGACAATTATGCAGTTTTAATAATGAAAAGGCTTGGTTTTGTAATAACACAGAAAAAAAGGAAATATCACTTCAAACAATCCTTCCCAAATGTGCTTTTCTAAGACAAAGAGAGAATTTAAGGAGTTATTTGGCTCACACAGAGTAATGCTGCATGCCTGCCCCTCCTCTTTCTGCTCACCAGGTCACGGTGCCCTCACCGCTGAGAAGGAGGTGGCTCAGGAGAAAGTAAATTTCTTCAGTGCCTGACAGTAAGCATTTTGCTTTGCTTATGCTCACTGCTGTCTTCTCAGGTTGGAGAAGGGAACCTCAGGTCTACACACTTCTCAGTGGGCTGCACTTCCTCCCTCCCTCCCATTTGCAGTAGGATTAGGGAACAGAGATTTGGCTTCAAACCAGGCCCACCAACCAAGCAAAGGGGTGAGTTCGATGTAGTGAGGCATTTTTACCCTCTGCTTTGGCAGGTAAACACAAAGAAGGCGGTGCTGGAATTTGCTCTTATGTAGGAACACAGAAAGACAACGCCGTGTAGAAGAATAACTGCAGTGCGAGTCCTTGGGCTTTTAACTTTTGGTCAAGCTATTGTTTCCTTTTGGCCCTGAAACTTCTGTGCAAGAGAAAATGCTTCATTAACAGTTTCCCTATGAAAAGATAATCTGCCACAGTGTCAAGTATTGCACGGAGAGGAGAACGAGGAGAGAAAGAGTGAATCATCACTATGACCAAGCAGAACAAGACTGGCTAGCCATAAATTTCTACTTATTTCATTTTCTCTGCTGTCATTGGTATTAGTTCATGCATTTGTTCAAAATAGAAAATAACCAGTTCTTAAAGCCTCTGCAGTTAGATGGTATTGGCCTGAAAAGGAAGAACATCCATCAAACTCTTGAAGTTCTGTATAGGGCAATAAAAACATACTGACTTTTGTAAAATAAAACAGAGGGGTTCAATGACTAGCTTGAGTATTACATTAAATATCTTATACAATTTCATAAGCCAGTAGAGCCTTTTTAAACTTAAGTTACTGATTCTGATATACGGCAACACAGATACTACTGCAAAGACAAAGCTAGTGCTAACTTAAAAGCTCATAACCTTACCAGGCAAAAAGTGCTGTAGATATATAAAAGCCTCAAAGATAACTTGTACATCCTCCTCCGGCTGAAGAGTATTTTGTGGTTGCTGAGAACTTGAACGTTTGTAATCTTTATTCAAAATGCACCCTTTTGACAATAACCTAAACTTGATACTGCAGACAGTAGAGCTAAATCACAGGAGTTCAGAAATGAGCTGTAAAGATGAAGATCAGACATAAAATATCACTCTAGGTGAAAAAAAATATTTCAGGTCACAACTACAGAACCTGAAAAGAAATGTAAATGTTCTTGTCAGTGCTACAAGAAAGATCCCCCTATGCATTCTTGTGCAGAGATAGGTGCTGGCTCCATGTATGCGTGCATTAACCTCAGTTCCAGGATTTCAGGCCAGTTGGCCTATGGGAAGTTAGACATTAGTCCTGACATTATACAGCGTGCAAGCCACCTCCACACTTCACGCTTTCATTTGTGGTGTTAACAGAGAGGCCAAAGATGTGAGTAATGCAGTGATTGTGCCTGAACCCAGTGTTTTGCTTCCAGGGAAATACTAACATACTTCACTGCTGAGCACTCTGGTGTGGTCACAGGTCTGTTTTTTTAGGAGATCTTTCCACCTCAGCCCAATGTGAAACTGGTAAAAGAAACATTTTGCTCATGGAGTTTTATCTACATGAGGGTGTCTGTTTTATCTGCTGGATCAGTTATATTTATTAAATATTGTAGATAGCTGTGGCAGGTAAGCAGCAGTTCCTTACAGTCTGAACTACCGTTCTTGTTTCTCGACAAGGTAGGGGGATCCTGAGGAACTGGTAGAGGTGGCAGAAGTGTTCCAGGGAGGAACATGTGCCCTTCCTGACTCCACTGGGATTTCTTCACTCTGGAGTTACAGGTGCATTATCTAGAGAAGCCTAATGCTGTGTAACTCTCCTTCATTTTAAACTTTGTTCTTTTATTTCTATAGTATATTCGTTCTTATCTCCCTTTCACCCCATTTGGCTGATTCCCCTCATATCTCTTCATCTTGCTCAGTTTCCCATACCCTCCTATTTTTGGCTGCTAGAGGCTTCTTCTGCCTCGGCCGCTTCCTGGCACCTGGGCTCTGTCCAGGCAGCTGAAGCTCAGTCAGCTGCCTGATCCCACAGATCAGGGGCAGAGCTGCAGCCTGGTACAGCCCTGTGCTTCCTTCCTCTGGCCTTAGACCATCAGTTACGAACTGCTCTCGGTCTGTCAAATCTGGGATCAAGGAACTCTGAGCCTTGGCTTGCGATCCTCTTCCTTTTTTCAGTGATCCTAGAAATTAGAAAGAACACTGAGGGCATCTGTCCAGATTTTCTGTGAAAATCCTAATACAAAGCACGTTGTGCCCTTTCCTATTTTAATTCTGCTGTTCCAGTCATTATTTCCAGAAGACAATGATGAATTCCTGATCTCTGATTTCCTCTGTTAACAGGGCTCATTAGAGTGACCTTGCAGTGCTTGGCAATACCAGATAACCTGACCTTTTTTTTTCCTGATGTTTAACAGTCACTCTGAAGGTATAATCTGTTTACAGCTCTTGAAAACCTATTTGCCTCATATGAAGCTGGTGTCCTTGACCACAAATTGAGGGCACACTGTAGCAGCTGGCTCTTTGTGAATCTAAAGGGAAACACAGGAACAACGCCACTGACAGATAAATGGAAATCAGACAAACAAGTGCTTATAATGGTGATGTTCAACAAGCTGGGACCATGGAAAAAATGTTGCCTCATGAACAAAGTAGAGGATATCCAGGATGCTGGTAACAAAACCAAATCCATCAAATGAGGCAGTTTTCCATAGCGGTTATATATGTTTTGACAGCAAAAGTTTTTGGGGAATCTCTTGCCTCAGATGTAATTGTAAAGGACACAAGGAGCAATCACAGTTCAGCATTTGCATATTGATCAGAACATGGAGCCTCACGTTTTCATGTGACCATTCATGTAAGAGCAAAGTTGGCGCCTCCAACATAAGACGAGAAAAGATCAACAGTTAAGACAATGTTCTTGACATAAGAGATTACTTATGGTGTTTCCACAACACGGTCCCAGTTTGCAGACCATAAAAGAGAGTGTGCCTTCCTATATAGCTTCTGGATAAAAGAACACAATAACAGAAGTAGTACCCATGGTTGCCAGGGTTTAATTCTGGGCTCCTTTAGACATCATGCTCCTCAGCAGAGCCTGGTACATAGGTCTTAAAAGGCCCCCGTGGAACTTCTGTAAGAAAAAGAGCACAGTAATGTCCATCTCCAGCTCTTTCTAATTCAAACATTTGCCCTTCTTGATTGTTGTGAGTGGTTGCTAGTGGAGAGTGTAGCTAATGGCTGCAGTAACAGAAATAATTAATCTTGTTTCAACACTTACGAAAAGAGCTGAACAAGCCTTGCCTCACCACAACAGGTATCTGCTTTCATTCATTAGGTAGGGTGAGGGAGCGGAAAGGATGGAGCTGGAAAGGTCTTTCTTTTCCAGGATGAGACTATGGTTGTTGCCTGTTTCCAGACCTGGAAGTCCATGAGAGCCTTTTAGCCTGTAGGAGAAGATTTGGTGGTAACAGACCCCTGACACCTGTTCACAGGGCTGTTGGAATAGAGCACTTCTTGTAGTTAGGGTTGACAAGTAAAGTCTTTTCATCATTTGACTCGGGGTACTTAGAAGTCAGGGGAATCACCACTGCAGGTAGGTCAGTTATACAGCTTAGATCCTTAGTCCAACACACAACTCCTGCTTCCTTCTCCCTTCAGCTAGACTACATTTTTTACATTGTATTTTCTTCTACTTTCGGTATGGTTCAGACTGGGAGATGCAGTTCACTTCCAAATGAAGTAGATTATGTTAGGCTCTGTACTACTTCTCTCCCAGCAGGAGACAACATTGCTCACTGAGGAAGCTGCATTTCAGGGCTGCTAAAGTTGCCTTTGATTAGTACCTTTGCCTTTCAACAGTGAATCACCCTGTTCTTTCGTCCTGTGAAAGCTAATCTTAGTTGTTGTTTTGGGACAAATACTTTACAACTGCAGAGTTATTCACTAGCAGTGAACCCAGTGCCTTTCTATTTACAGCAAACTTCCCACGCTCTGTTGTCTTGTGATAGATCTGAACTTCACAGAATCACAGGGGATGGCACTGCACCCTTCTGTGCTGAAAAGAGCTTGAGAAGAAAACTATGGGATACAAGAAGCAGAGAAGTGGGAAAGGGCAATGGAACAGTCTTCCACAGAGATGCTTTGAGACATATGTATTTGCTTCTGAGGAGGTGGAAAGGAAGCTGAAGCCCTGAGAAACTGTGGGCCATTCATTAGCCTCTCGCTATCCAAGCTGAAGAAGTCCTATGTCCCAGGTTGGCAGAAGACCTCTTAATACACAGCATAACACCATCCTGCTGGAGAAGGGGGATCCATGTAAGAAAGGTAAACCCTTGAAAGAAATGCTGTCGTGGTCAGTAATTAAGCTGTATGACTGTGTAAACACAGATAACTCTGTACGCCACAAAGGTTTTGCTTCCTGCTGGGGAAATTATCAGTGACTGAGGAGTGCCTACACCTCTGCTACAGGGAAGTGTAAGACCTATTTAAATGTGTGCAATGGAAAATAAGACAGGGAACCAGAACACAATTGGCTGTCCAGGCTGTAGTGACAGTGGGATCTATCGACTTCATTTACAGGTTTGTTCAAACCCCTGCACATGTCCGAGTATTGCTAGATGCTACTTTGTTCTATGTCTGAGTAATTTATGTATTTTTTCCAGGTTAATGCAGCAAGGTGGCAACACAGTCTGAAGACCTAATATCACGGGAAGGAGAAATTCCCAATGAAAGTGTTTGTGCATGGCATCGGCCTCCAGGCTAACAAAGGTTTGTTGGTGCTGGTTTGGGGCACATGACTCCCATCCTGCCCATGAGATATCATGAGCAGTAGTTGGTTTGACTTCAAGAAACTATACCCCAGATGTGTCTTGATGAGATTGTGCAATATGAAGAGGCTGGCTGTTTCTCCAGATACTGGGTCATCCTGCTCCCATCTGTTGCTTCTGAGTCAATCCTAGTGTTACACCATCAGATTCTTTTACTTGGTTCAGGATAACAACCTTTTAAAGAAAATATTTAGCATATTCTGCCTTCACCATTAGCTCTTGACACAAGATGCAATCCTGCAGTTGCTTTGCATTTTTATAGAAAAGAGAGACAAGTGGTAGCTATGGGGAAAGGCACAGCATGGTTTTCAAACTTGTTCATGCTATGTTCCTAAGAGATTTTACTTTCTGAACCTAAGGATCTCTTTTAGTCTCATTCACCATTGTATACCATCCCTGTGGCAACACCAGTGATTACTTACAAGGAAACATAATGTTCCAAAAGAGCGGAACATACTTCTAGCAGCCTTTAACTACTTTAACCACTCTTGGTGGGTAAGAAATAAGGAGAAGAGCCATTCCCATGAGCTCAGCCTGTTCTCCACTGATGAGTGTAAGATTCTAAGAGGGAAAGTTTTGGTGGTGGGCAGATGGCTAAAAATTGCTCATTGTGGCATTTTTTCTCCCCTCTAAACTTCCCACCAAATACCATTTACTCCTCATCAGAACTAGTCTGCTCTTCTGGGTTCCAGATTCCCATTCCAACGTATTTCAGGTGCATAACTGAGATCAGGTGGGAGATGGGAACCTGAAAAGGTTTGAGTATTGGGCCTAACAGTTACATGTATATTCTCAAGTTTAGATCGTTCCAGAACATGAAACCAAGAGTCAAATAAATTGTAGAATGCAGAATGCAGCAGCTTTTTTCCCTTATCTTTTTTAAGTGCTACAGTCACTTACGAAGCAGTGCACATCCAGTTTGATGCATACATAGCTTCTGGATGGCCAGACATGAGTCCTAATCCTGTAGTTTGCCGAGGACATAAGGAATCAAGGCAAAGCACTGATGCTCTCAGGCAAATTGCTAACAAGTTTGTTTTAGTGTCCAGATGCAGAAAGGTCACAGGACTTCATGTTTGCAGTAGTTAAATGCTACCAGGCAGAATTTGAAAGGAAATTCTCTGTAATTTCTGTAATCCAAAACAGTTTGCAGTATTTGCTGCCAGCATAGATTGTTCAGGTTCCGATGTTAACTGAAGGATTAAAAAATACAACCTATGTGAATCTGGTCATTCACTGGTGAAAAGGACTAAACATTTACTATGGAAGGCACAGAACAAGCAATTACTTTCTACATCCCTCCCACTTGTACCTCCACCCACCTTGCCCACCTACTTTCCCTTCCCCAGGGCATTTCACTACAGCTGCATCCCACCCTTTACAAACTGCCCTTCTTTCCTGGCATTTGGTCTCTTTAATATAAGTTGCAAGTCATGCTGGTTTGCAACAGCTCTGTGATGTTTGCAAAAGAGGAAAAACAGGATCAGAGCCCCATGTTCATGTTTGCTTGCAGCCTAAGGAAAGATTTGAACTCAGGTTTGCAGGAGGAAAAGGCATCATCTTTTTTGTTGTTACAGTTCACAGTATGTTTCAAAAATTGTCATGGCCTAAAGCCCACAGCTTAAAACCTGGTGTTGAATTTGTGCTTCCTTTGATAAGAAAAAAACCCCCACTGTGCTTGTATGGGTCTGAAAGAATGTAAAGCATAGCACCAAGTGCAGGTCTTTTATGTAGGCAGGCAGAAATAAACTGCTCACTTACTGTTTTCTAAGATCTTCTGACATATCGAGGCACACCTTTTATGAAAAACGGTTCCCTGTTTCTAAAAGAACTCTGCATGACTTCTTGTTTGGTAGCTCAGGGCACAAATGAAGGTGGAACAAGACTTGCTTTTTGCAAGTTATTATACATTTGATCATCTAGGGTTAACCTTGACCAGCAGAGCTGTACTGCTAGGTCAGTGAGGGCCTCCTACGAAAAGTTTGGCCTGTGTGTTTCCTTGATGCTTGCAAACAGGCACTCCTGAGCCTCGCTGGAGGGAAGGGATGGGAGTGACTGCCTCAAACACCAAGGCTGCTGCCCTGCACATCCAGTCGGTTGCATGGTAGGAGGCATTTGCTACCCCAGAAGTGCCCAAGAAGCAAAGCACAGCAGTGTAACTAATGCTCCCCTTCCTCAAAGGTCCTGCCAATGACAAGAGAGAAAATCTTCTTTCATGAGTCCAAATCTGACAGCTGGTTTAAAGCTGAGAAGGTCTCAGAAAGTGTTAGCTTTCTTAGCAAATGATCTCTGCAGTGCAAGGTAAATATGGATCCCGCTGTAGACTTAACAGGCAGAAAAAGGATAGCTGGATAGAAAAGTACATGGACAAACTGCCCAGGACAAGTCCCAGATGTTCTTGAGTGAGGATTTATCTTGGAGATTCAGAGCGGTTATTTTCTTGCCTGGCTTGCTGTGCAGGATTATGAAAGGGTACACGTTAATGGTGTTTGGCTGTTCTCAAAGTACAAGAAATGCACCAAAAAAAAATGTATAGTACCATTGATGCAAAGGTTAGAAAACAGTGGTTGGACTATTATGAAGTGGCAACTTTTGTGTAATTATTTTATGCTATAATTTCATGCTGAATATTTCTTTCCAAATTCTAAAGCAAGGGTTATTGTAGATGACAGAAATAGTTCACAATGGAACAGGATTCAATTCGGGTATGGTTTCAGTCATACTCTTACATATTTAAAATAAATGGATACAATAGTCTGCCTACTGTCAGGATAGAATGACTATTTAGTAGATTAATGTAATCATCTAGACAGTTGTTATCGGTTATTATGTGCTTACCTGGGATCTTCCTAAAGATATGGAGTGTTATTTACAAGTAACTAAGTTTTCAAATACTGTATTTCTATGAATATCATTACACAAATACTTTATTTGAAGAAAATGGGTATCTGAAATAAGAAATTTTTTACACTTTTTCCTGAGTGGAAGTCAGAGCAAATGAATAGAAAGGAAACGTAAGGACAATGTGGTGGATTATTGCCTTAGAATTGCTACATTTGCTAAATAGAGCATTTCATTAATAAGCCTAATGTAAAACTGAAAACTCTTATACAAGTACATTTTTATTTTATACTGTTTGAATTCAGAAAATCCTTTTAGTAGTAAGATTCTGAGATTTTGCCTGAATCAGAGCTCACTGGAGACGGAGGATTTGCTTTTATAAAAATGGTGCTCTGACCTCCATGCATTAAAAAGTGAGAAGGATGCAAAAGCCTAGGCATCTGCAATACTCCTCATCCCATGCTTTAAAGTACTCCTTCAACCAAGAAAAGCTATTTCTATCTAGACCTACTGTATTTTCTACTCAGTCTGCCTCCTTCTGTCTGCTCCCAATAAGCAGCTTTTGCTGCCTCCTTCCAGGGAATGAGGGTCCTTTGGTCCCTACCTGTCTTGTGGACACTGCCTATTTGTTAGAGGGAAGAAAACAATGTGGAGCATCAACCCTCCACACATTCTCTTTTGGGGTCCACAGAGTCTGTGCAACCACCAGTTGGCTTCTCTTTGAAAGTATGGTTGCTAGAAAGACACCGGGTAGCTTTTTACTTTTCTTTGCTTTCGGGCCCCTCTCCAGCAGATGGAGGTTATCTGATCCCCCACCATTCAGTTTGGCTGTTATTATAAGGTACCAGCTGTGCAATTCTGTGTCTGTATATAACCCCGCCGTTAAAGATGGTAGGATTATCAGTTTCTATCAGAGAAAATGCTTTGAATTCTATTAGTGTTCTTTGACATGCATTCCTTCAACTCTCTTCACAAGTCCTTGCTTTGGAGCGTGAATATTTAATTAATTGTGTCAAACTTGCTTCTAAAACTAAAAAGAGACTGAGGCTGAGTTAATTTACATTTAAACAATTGATATTCTCTTCTGAGTTATTGATTAATCCTTTTTTTCAGAAGGACATTTGAGTAAGAATGAGTTACATAGCCAAATGCTGCTTCTGTTTCCTATGTTGTGCACTCTACACTGATAGTCAATACTCCTATCAAATTAGTAAATGCTTTAATTCTGGCATTCTAATTGTCACACTAGAAACTAGAATAGTACTGTATCTGAGCTAGTATTTAGGCATACTTATTTATTTCTATTTTTTGAGAAGATTAGTGGCACATAAATCTCTACAGGGACCACAAGTTACAGTTTTAAAAAAAAATGTTAGTAGGTTCAAGTATTGTCCACTGAGATTTTCCAGCACAGTTTGATAGCAAAAAGTGAAATATTTGAGAGAAAATATTTTTCTTCTGTTGAGGTAAGATAACTTCGCATGAAAAGTGAAGCTGGCAGAATCCTTAAACACTAAAACATGGGTATTTTTTGATCTGTAAGTACATATAGTGCAGCTGCTGTCAGGAAAAATAGTTGCCCTCAATGAAAATGAGGGCAAATAGTTGCCCTCAATGAAAATCTGTGAATTTCCTACATAGTTGTTTTTTAAAAAATGTAATAGTGCATTAGGGCTTGCTTAGAGCTGTTTGTATTTCCTTATTATTACAGATATTAAGTTTTAAAATAGGCAAGGAATTTTATTTTCTTCCTCCTGGAAACAATATCCTGTACCATAATCAAAGGGATCAGCTTATTTTAAGATACACAATTAACGCAGGCAGAGACATTTTTCTTATTCTCACAGAGGTTCAAGAGCCAAGTTTGTTGTCTGTGCAAGCTCAAGAAGAGAAGTATGCCAGCAGCTGTGCAGACATCACTGGTCCAGCAATGTATGCTGACAAACGTAGTGTGTTATTGCATAGGACAGGACCAATGCTCCTGCCATTGCCATCCTTCTCTTCCAAGAATTCTTGCTGTATTCATCACTGTCCCATGTCCTGCTTCCTCAGCCACCATCTGGCAGCCTGCAGAGTTATCAGAGGACACCGAGTAACATATTCTTCTACTCATTTTCCTTGTCTTTAAGAGAGGAGGTGGTGACCATTGTAACCACCATATTTGGAACAGTATTTGTGGCAATAAAAATGTAGAGAAAGACTTCCTTTCTGGATCTCATTTTATAATGGAGTACCTGTTTTGTCACCCAAGATGCTGGGGAAATTTATTTTGCCTCCAGGATACTGTTTGCTTATACTGAGTAAAAAAGACTGGAGAATTGTAAGTGAGCATGTTGTGATTTAGAAAAAAAAAAAGTTGCCTTGCAATGAACCTACTCAACCTTACGTGCAAATACCATAAGAAGATCCCCCATTTCCTGCCATGCATTAGAAATAGCCATGAAAGAGACCCTGCAGTCCCCTCCCATCTATTTCTAGAGATGCAACAGCATTAGGGATCAACTGAGTACACTCCATCTGGCTACCCACCTGAATTATCCTCATAAACTTCTCAGCCTTTCACTTGCATCCAAAGAAGCATTTACATGTGGCTTGGTAATGAACATTTTCATTGATGTATACCATTAAATAAAAGGTGCTGTGCTACTAATTAATTCTGTTATGTGGTGCCCACTCTGAATAGTATCCAGGAAGCAGTCCCACATGAATCGAAGTTTGGGAACCCTGGCTCTAAAAACTGGTCTGGTTTCCATTGCTGTAACTTGTGCTTGCTAGCAACTTGCATTCTGGAAGGCATCTGCCTGTAGCAAGGTTGTATTTTGAAGTCAGACTTTGGTAAGATGTGGGAAGAGAAGTGTATTAGCTTTATTAATATTGCCAGAGACTGCTGACTCCAGAAGAAAAACAGCAGGTAAGAATAATGTTCTCTTAAAAACTCAAAGAGACTGAAAAGCTTTGCAACACCTCAGACCTTCCAGCCTTTTCTCTGGAAGGCCAGAAAGACAAAATTACAAATAGACAAACATAGAACTCAGCCCAGCAAAAACGTTTGTGCATGTATCAGGGAGCAGGGGAGCACCACGGAGGAGTCACAGTCTGCTCCCACCCCCCTGAGCTGCGGGAAGGGCAGTGCAGAGAGATCTGAGCGGGCTGCCTACAAACCAGGCTGGACGCCCGGCTTCCCACACGCCATGCTGGGAACACTGGCAGGCAAGCCAGCTTTTGCAAGGTGCTTCTCAAGGCTGTTAAAAGTGCTTGGCTGGGTGGATGTCCCTGCATGGATCTCTGCTAAGCACAGGGAACTCTCACGGGCCCCTGGCCCCACTCACCCAGCTCACAAAGCAGGGGTTAATTTTTACATTAGTAATTAAACCCTGGTCTGTGTCTTTTTATCCTGGAAGACTAACTGAGGTCTGCTCTTGTTTTTTAATCCTGTCCTTTCTTTAGAGGCTGTTGTACGCTGGCACGGGTTACTGCAAACTGCTGTAGGAACCATTTAGCTCTACTTCATAAAGCACAGAAGATGCATACAAAACAATGACAGAAGGCAAACCACATTGTCAACTATCACGTGGCACTTCTGAGGATGGTGGTTCTTCTGCCCTAATGATATCAACACCAGCAGCAGGCCTTATGGAAATGTGTCATTTCACAAGATGGGAGACAGAGCAGAAACCAAGGTGGCAGAGGCTTCCGGCTGGCAGTGTCCCAAGCGTTGTACCAGTTCCCTGACCGTCCTGACACAGCACGCCTGGAGGTGTGAAAGCCCTGTGAGCGCTTGCCGTGAGAGTTGAGCAGAAACCATGGCAACAGTAACTACGGATGTGCCTTATCACCATTTAACTTCGCATTCTGGCCCAGTTTTAACTTTTCCACTTTTAGAGTGACCACTTGGCTCAGGCACACATTTGTCTGTCTGTTCACTACGTATTCTGGCCTGATTGCTTTAAAAAATTATTTATGGAGTTACAGGCTCCTGTATTTTACCTGGATGTTTCTGCATAATATCCTACAAGAGGTTTTCTTCTACATATAATTGCAACCACAAGCTACCACTCATTGTAATTCATTGTTCACTAGACAGATGCAAGGGCTAAGATGTTCACTGTGTTAGGGATTTCTCCCTTAAAGACCTACCAGTCTCATACTTCACCCCAGCATTTTATTCATTGCTAAAATATGCAGGCAAATGGAAAAAACCCAGCATTGTGCATGCTTTGCCTTCAAGAGATATTATCACAAAACCTAAATTCTTTGTACACGTCAATACAAAATGTTATCATGGCAGATCTGCTCTGGAAAAAACGTGCTGGACAGAAAGTAATTCAGAAGAGTTAGGTGCTATAAGTGCAAGAAAGGTCTGATATTGCAGAGAGATGAAAGCCATACAAATAACTTGCTCTCATCACAAGTGCTTCTACTTTACGTGGTACAAATTGCTTTTTCTGCTGAACATGTAGCTTGAGCATGAAGTCATATCCATCCAGACAGATTAAAGGACACGGCTTTACTTTCTACTTGTACTGTCACTGTTCTATTTTTGCATTTTGTAGACTACTTTCCCATAAAATAGCTGTGATTTTACAGGGCTTCATGCTGCAGTGCTCATCATCTCTCCTCCTGATTTGGGTCATTGGCCACAACAATGGGAGAAAGGTTAGACAAAACCTCATGGGAGCAAAATCCTTTCAAGGGCTACTTCCCTGCTGACAAGCAAGCCTTGCTGCTAAGCCATGTAACTTGCACAGATATTTGTGAAAAAAAGCAAACACTATATATCAGCCCTAGCTACATACACTGCGTCTTCCCAAACTAAGGCTTTGATCTCAGACCCCATAGCCTTACCCACATTCTCCTGCCTTGCTCTAAACCATGACTCCAATCCCATGCATGCTTCTCTTTCTCCATTTCCTGTATTTCCTGTTCCATATTCTGTACTTCTGAAGCTGGACCCATCATACGTGCTGTCTCCATTTCCAGGACCCTGCCTTTTTTGATTTACAAGGTTCCCTGCACCCCACACGAATACCAGTAATTTCTTGAAAGCTGCAGATAGATGGAAACATTTGCTGCCTTGCCCAGAGTCATCCTGGTACCTGCAGGGTCACATTCTCTTTCTTGTTCTGTGGATGCTGCCAAATGCAGTAGACCATCAATAGGGCAGCCTGGCTACCCAGGACAACAGAGGACTGCAACACACTCTGCCTTGCAGCTATGCAAAGCCTACCAGGAGCTATGTTCACATGGGCTCCACTAGGAAGTGCTGGGCCAGGGCTGCTATGCAGCTCTTCGTCTCCAGGCGTGTGGCATATCCCATGACAGAGGACCCAAATATCAGAATAACTTAGGTTAAAAAGAGAAAGCTGCAGAGAAACTACTAAAAGAGCAATACTTCAAACATTCATGAGCTTCTGTTAAACCAGTCCTAGCAAAGAGGGAAAACAGATCAGCAACAGACCAAAATTAGGGAATACCTTGTTTTAACTGCATGCATAGTTTCTTGGATTACCCATACAGGGTTGCCTTTATCTTCTGTATCAACACTGAGCTTGATCTGGGGTTCTCTTTCTCAGAGTTTTAGTGGGCCTATTTAGCGTAATCCTTGCAATGGGACTCTGGCAATGCCCAAAGGCATTGAAAAATGCCTTGAACTTCTTCTCTGCAACAAATTTTCATCTGCCTGCTTCACAGTGGAGAATGATGACTCTTTCAAATACAATTGAATATACCAGGTGCTACGGTATGTTATTAAAATTTATATTGCCAGAAGCTTCTAGTATGTTGGGCAGAGTGGCATAACAAAAGCTGCTATTTATGCTTTTAAAGCCCTTCTTTCATCAGTAGCTTAATCATCTCCTACCTTCAATCAGGGAATTTGTTTTGCAGATGAGGAGTACACAGGAGAACAGGAATCTTATTCTGAAGGGAAAATATGAAAGAAACCTGCTGGTTTCTGACAGCTTGCTCAGAAATGCAAAGGAAGCACGGAGAACAGTGCTGATGAAGGAAGTCCACTGCTAATGCTGAAAAGCCATTTCTATTATGTCATGGGTGAAGACCTTTTTATTTCCTACAGAGATGTGTTTTGGAGTCCTGTGTTTCAGCAGTTCTCACAGTGTCTTAGTTAATGCCTGAGATCAAATCAACTCCTGTGCGTTCTTGAATCATACAGATATACACCACCTCCCCTCTCAGCATCAACACCAACAAAAAAATCTTTCTGTGAGTGTTCAGATTGGCTGAGAGCATCTGTTTGGTCAGTAATACCAAAGAAAACCAAGAAAGGACAGTCAGATATTAAAAGCTCCCTGAGAAAAAAAACACCAAAGCTAAGCACCTTAGGAAAAACATTGCCAGACCCTCCTCCCAGCACAACATCGGAAAAAAAAAAACCCTAACAAAACATGATGGGTGATGAATTCATGAGGGTTTCTTTGTTTCGCTAATTCAGAAAAATGTGTTTGAAAAGTCAGTCCAGTGTAGTCACAAATTCCTAACCCTCTAGATGGTTTGATTATAAGTGTTTGATCACCATTGGTGGATGTAGTTTTTCTAGATTTTAGTAAGGCTTTTGATACTGTCCCTCACAGCATCCTTCTGGACAAGTTGTCCAGCTGTGAGATGAGCAGGTACACCGTGCTCTGGATGAAGAACTGGCTGAAGCGCAGAGCTCAGAGTGTTGTGAATGGGGCTACATCTGGCTGGCGACCAGTCATCAGTGGTGTTCCTCAGGGCTCAATTCTCAGGCCAGTTCTGTTCAACATGTTTATCAATTACCTGGATGCAGGAGTTGAATGCACCGTAGCAAGTTTGCTGATGATACCAAGCCGGGAGGTGTTGTTGACTCTCTTGAGGGACAAGAGGCCTTGCAGAGGGATCTAGATAGACTGGAGCATTGGGCATTAATGGCATGAAATTTAACAATTCTGCATCTAGGATGGAGTAACGCCAGGCACAAGTATAAATTGGGAGAGGAGGGGCTGGAGAGCAGCCCTGCAGAAAGGGCTCTGGGGGTGCTGGTTGGCAGCAGGCTCAATGTGAGTCAGCAGTGCCAGGAGGGCAAACCACATCCTGGGGTGCATCAAACACAGCATAACCAGCTGGTCAGGAGAGCTGATTATCCCACTGTACTCAGCGTTGGTGTGGCCTCACCTTCAATACTGTGTGCAGTTCTGGGCCCCACAATTTATGAAGGATGTGAAGGTCCTTGAATGCATCCAGAGGAGGGCAACAAAGCTGGTGGAAGGGCTGGAAGGCCTGTCCTGTGAGGAGCAGCTGAGGACTGTGGGTTTGTCTAGTTGGAGAGAAGGAGGCTGAGGGGCGACCTTGTTGCTCTCCACAGCTTCCTGAGGAGGGAAAGTGGAGAGGGAGGTGCTGATCTCTTCTCCCTGGGATCCAGTGAGAGGATGTGTGGGAATGGTTCAAAGCTGCACCAGGGGAGGTTTAGACTGGACATTAGGAAGCATTTCTTTATCAAGAGGGTGGTCAAACACTGGAACAGGCTTCCTCGAGAGGTGGTTGAAACCCCGTGCCTGTCAGTGTTTAAGAGGCATCTGGACAATGCTCTTAATAACATGCTTTAACTTGGTCAGCCCTGAAGTGGTCAGGGAGCTGGACTAGATGATCATTGTACATTCCTGCCAACTGAAAATTATTCTATTCTATTCTATTCTATTCTATTCTATTCTATTCTATTCTATTCTATTCTATTCTATTCTATTCTATTCTATTCCATTCCATTCCATTCCATTCCATTCCATTCCATTCCATTCCATTCCATTCCAAGACTATTTTAACCTTGAAGATCTAGGGACTATTTCTAAGGATCTGCAAAAGGTGAGGGAAACATGTCCATTGTCAGAAGGCTGGAATTTATTACTCAGGAACCCATATCCCCATCTGGAAGCTTGTATATGTCCACAAGATTCTGGTTTAATACAACAAAATTGTGCAAGATTGCCTTGAGGTTTTTTAACAGGGAAAGTTATCCACTTTTGCCCTTTAAAGCCAAATAGCTCCTACCCTGGGGAAATATTTTGAAAAGCTCTTGTTGCCAGTTTTATGACGTTCAGTCTGACTATAAAGGTTACAAATGGAAAGATTAGGAGGTGTTGCTCCTTCTTATGCTTAGTTTTTTAGCTTACGCTTTACAAAATATTTAAAAACCTTAAGGATAATAAAAAGAACTATATATTATATTCACTATATATATTGCATCCATTCGATAAACTATATTCACTTATAGAGTGGGATCTGTGTCAAAAAGGTTACCCCAAATTTAGTACACAGAATAAGGCTGGGGCATGTGTGTCTGGACATTGGCATGAGATCCAGAGCATGGTTCTGGCCACCACCAGCTAGCCCTCTCCAAAGCAGTATCTTGGCATGCCTTGGAATAACCATAGGACTTTAACTGTTCTCAAGGGGCCATACAGGTGAAGATAAACTGCTCTGGAGGATAAGAGGGCTTAGCCGTAAGGATTTAAGCCAAGACATGCCTGTTGTCCTCAAGGCCAGAGAATGGTCCCTGGCCAATTTTATGTACTACTATAGATGTAAACAAGGCTTGGTTTGACAAAGTAAAACCCAACTCAGGTTTGAAACAGCTACCAAAATGGTAAACTGCTCTCCCAGGGTTGTCCCTGTTTTAATCCTGCTGCCCAGCTCCAAGGAAAAACTTTCTGCCAGTCCTTCAACAGGATCTCTGCAGTAGACTTTAGTCACAGCCTGTTCCACAGCTGACAAAAGCTATTGAATCTGTTCTGTGTGACACACTGTGGTTTGTTTTTAATATTCCAGACTGGCTAGCCAACAGCCTTGGGGAACCTTACTGCAAATTTCCTGAAACATAATATAAAGGCACTTTTGTTTATCCTGTTCACTTCACATGACAGAGCACAGGGAAGGTTAAAAGAAGAGCTGTATGTGCTGATGATATGGGTTACAACTGAAGGTGAATAGCATTTTAAACTATTTATAGCTGATATTTTTGCCCTTTTAGAAACACTGCTATAATTGCCATTTATTGGAGAGACAGAGCTCTTTTTTCAGTTTGCGAAATATGGGTTAAAATGCTTGTCAGCTCAGAAGGATAATGAAATACACATAAGAATGCTATAGGAATGCTGGGGTTTGTATCTTGGCTTTCATAATCTAGACTTAAAGCAAGTCAGAGGCACCCTTGCACACTCATTTGGTGCTTTACATGCAAAATTTCTTAAGTTTCTGATATTTAACATGCAGAATTCTTGTATGAGCATCTCTAGCCTTGACAAATTGGATATACAACTCGAATCTGCAAACTGGAGACCAAAGTCCTCAGCTAGGAAATAAAATGCCCTTCTCAGATTCTACACATTCTTGAACAGCAAATGATACAAGTAATTACTCGCCTCTAAAGTCTGCTGTATGGGTTAATCAAAGAATATTAGTTCAACATTTATAAAGTGCAGTGTGCTATTATATGGGCCAAAGCTTGTTTTTGTTTAATTTTATATTGAAGGCTTCTTAAATGGCCAAAAGGCAATAAGAGAACAAAAAAGGACAACTGAAATGTCATGGCAACATATCTTTGCCATTGGCAATGGTGGCTGATGATATGCAAATAATTTTTAAACCATGAGATTACTGGAGGGGCACATTTCTGTTATGTCAGTCTTTTAAATCTGCCTGTACTCCTCAATAAATGCATATTTTTAGACAGCATTGTTGTTTTCTTTGGCTTCACGTTATAGTCTTTCTTTATGTGCTTCATTGTAAGGTATGCTAATTGTGCTGCTACTGTGTGAAAGTGGGTGGCATAAAATTCTTTAGCTGAACTGCAAATCAGACCATGTAGGTTTTTAACCAATAAATTGTGCCTCCCTCCTCATAGGACTTTGAGGAAACTTTAATGTAAGTGGAACATCAAAGGTCAAAGTCTTGCTTCATTAATTGCAACTTCCTTAAGTGAAAAGCATGGCAATTCTGGCAAGTAAGATCCAGGTTACTGGATTAGTTAGCTGTCTTCAGCTGTAGCTACACAAACTTCGGAATTCTTGGTTTCAAAATACAAACTTCGCTGCAGACCTCTAAGACTGCATCCTTCCCCTGGCAATGAATCAGTCATGTCTTAGTGCATCTGATTTGTTAGTCAGAATGACAATGAGACTTCTGCCCAGGCAAGAACATCGAAGTATGTTTTCTAAACTGTCCCCTTTTTTGGTCATTAATATGTATCACTCTGTACAGGATGTCCCATAGCAATTCTGCTCTCAGAGTGATCACTGAGCTGAGTCATTGCATCTCTAACTGCAGGCAGCTAGCAAGGTCATATAGTTCAGAGTCTGCTTTCAGGTAATTAATATTATATAATATGATAGGATATGTGACGTGATACATACACTTTTTTTCTTATTATTTCTAGGGGCTTTATAATCTTTTTTCTTATTATTTTGCTGGTTCCTTTCTGACATATAATTTTTGTTTATATCAAACCAGGAAAATCTGTTTCCAAATTTCATGATGACTCTTTAGAAGAACTTCAGTGAAACTAGAAATTCCTATTACAGTTTGACCTAAATATATAGCCCAGATATTTGCATGGCACAGCTGCTTTCCAAGAACATTTGTATATTTTGCTCCTAATGATCTCTATAAGTGGACTTCTCAACACATGGATTACTGGGAATTTACATATTCCAGCACTGGAAGAGAAAAGACCCAGTATCCTTGTTTAATGCCTTCTGAAACAACCTTGAGAAATGAACCTTGGGTAAAAGCCACTTAGCATTACTGAAATTGTTTAACTAAGACATGTTTTCACTGATGATTTATGTTGACAAATGGAATTTCTGTAGCATTTTCCTCCTGCACCTGGGCAGTCTTGGTTTGAGGGCTGCAGCCTGTGTACTGCAATTGTCTACAGGGTAGTGTAAGGTAAAGATACTGTTCTTCATCGGCATTTTTGCACAGGAACATCTTGTGAAGGCATTTTTGAAGAGTACAGGACAATGTCAGACCTCCACCCCACAGAAACGTAGCTCTAATCCTTCCTTAAATACTGATTTACCTTCAAAACAGAATAGACTTCTCAGTTAAATGATCTTTTTTATTTGTGGAAATATAAGGTGCTTTTTCTCACTCCATTAAGAAGCATTGTGGACTTCTACATGCATCCAGTTCAGTCTTTCTACTGAACTTCTTCCTCTCTGGAATTAAAGCACCCTGCCAGGTACCACATATTTCAGGATAAAGAACAGTAGCAAGAACAACTAAAAGGTCTTTAAGCAAGAGAAGAAAAAGACAGAGACTATGACTCAAGCTAATATCTTCCA
>VYZW01035496.1:23335-125928 GCA_013401315.1 Balaeniceps rex | reverse complement strand
ACCAGTAAAGTATTTGGTACATTTGGCAATCTTATGTTTTGCTGGTAATTATTTATTTGCTAATTATTTGTTTGCTAGATTAACTGCATATTACACACTTGCACAAACTATTTGATAATTGTAGGGTGACCAGTACAAAGGGAAGAGGGACTTCGATTCCTTAAAGGAATATGTGGATTCCCAAGTACAGAGCTCTGGGAAAGAGCCACCAGCAGATAAACCCACAGAAGCCCTGCAGCCACCCACAGAATCCACCCATGTTGAGGTAAGTGCTCATGCATGCTGCAGCGGTGTTAAAAGTATTCAGACTGTTTCAGCAGCCTGTCCCAAGTCTTCCATGTGTTTCTCTCTCTCTGATAGCTTGACAATTTCTAGATATGAACTGTACCAAATACTTTACTGGTTATTTTTTTAGTAATTAACAAGCAGAATCAGACCATAAATCCTAGTTTACTAACCTATTGAATTGGAGAAGGAAAAAAAAATCTGGCTCCTTTTTTATGGTTGCAATAAGTTGTTTAGATAGTGGCATAAGTGTGGTCTTTTTTGGTCTGTGGAACTGCTGGCACCTCGATCTGTATGACAGCATATTTCATTGCTATGAAGACAAACGTTTCTTGCAAGATTCTCACTTGAACCCAGGAGGATGGTGCATGCTGCTAAGCCACTAAAAAAAGCCAGGGTCCTATACTTCTAGACTATCTGCAGAAACAACAAACAAGTAAAGATTATGAAGACTGATCTAAATGTGGCAAAGTAACATGTCCTGTGACAAGAAAACTCCTCAGGTTTGGAGGCTTATTCTAATCCTGGTTGTAGGAGCTACAGGGGTCATGAATGTCACCAAGGAAATGGCAGGAATAACTTCATCACCTTTGCACAGCTGCACTTCATGTCATTTAGTTTTCTGTCATTTTTAATGACTTTGGCATTTCATCTGCCATTTTTCTTACAGCTGAATGTAAAATTGGTGAGATTGAGAAATTAGGAATGGTTTTNATCTTACATAAAGTGGCTTACCAAAAGTGATGTTAGGTTTGCAATTTTCATAACCCTCAATTTTTTTTTAAAATTGACCTCATATTTGGAAGATCCTAACAAGCTGGTGTTAATACAGTGCAGAAAATAATTAGTCGTCTTTCTATTTTTATAGAAAAAACGTAACCCACATGTGATGTAAACACCTTGCATGCACCAGCACACATATGAACAGGAAAGGATTGGGGTGGGGGGTTTGCCAAATAATAGACACAGTGTAGGGCTCAACTTTGTCTTTGCAACGTTACATCCCAGCTTTGGATGCCACCACTTCTTGGTCACTTATCTTCAGACATCTTGGTTCTGGTTTTGCTTTCACAAGTTTTGAGACAAGGGGCTGGCCCATGTAGCCAGCAAACACTGACTGCATTTACCATCAGCAGTCCACAGCTGGTACCATGGGCAGCAAAAGCAGTGAGTCCTGACTCCAAATTTGTGTCCCAGTGTTGAGCCCCTGTGTGGAGTCCCCCATGTCTTACATGGGACAAGTACCTGCTAGCCCTTTCTTGGAAGCTGTACTTTTATGTCCGTGAGACTTGTCTCCTGCCAGACATTGCTAAAATTACTCAAAAATGATCCAGAGGGATTAAGGTAGAGTGACCAGCAGATGCTCAGATATGTCATTGCATAAGCTGTATTTTCTTAAGAAACGAAGCTAAATGAGCTATCTGATATTACATTTATTTTTGTGGTTATATAGGTCACATTGCTATTCTGATAGTAATCTACAGATCTTTAAAACGCATTTTACTGTGTGGATCATGGGGAGGACATTGTTTATGGGGTTTTCAGATTTGGTATCTTAGATTGTAAATGATGTTCAGAATATCTGTTTTAGATATCCATTTAGGAAATTCGGAATAGCAGAATATGTATTTACTGTTCATTTTTTCTTCATTTAATAATTTGTAATTATTTAATAACTATAAAGTATGATTTCTAATTTTTAAATAACTCTTTAAATGTAATAACACTTCAACTTAATGGAATAACTTAACTTCATGAACTAATAGTTATTTACAGAAATGTTTATCCAGTATCTTTAATTTGTATTTTCAAGTTTCTTTTTGGCTTCCCTTCATAAAACTCTTACTGGGTTTAAAGTAGAATTGGTAATACTGTCAGTTGTGCTCTTGTTTTTGTTTTGCTTTCGTTTGAATTTGAAGCTTTTATATGAGATCTATTTATTTATTTTTAATCTCACACAAAAAATGAAGTTTCTTTCGGTTCTGTGCTCTCATATGAGACTGTCTGTAAGCAATGTGCTACCCTCCCACCACTCCCATGCCATTGCTCCTGATGTTATATCAGGAGTAAAAATTCTTCCTGGCGTTCATGTGAGTGTGGTGTGGTGATGTCCTCTTGACAGGCAAATACATGTTTCTGGTAACAGCTTTATGTATGCAACACAGGGATGGAGCAGAGGGAGAACAGCTGTCAAGACATCACTAGTATGCCCTGAATACCTCATTAAACTCTCAGATGGCCATTACGCGCTTTAAGCCAACTCCTCTCAGGGTTGTTCCTTGAAACATTTGCATGACAGTGTATTAAAATGAAGGTGGTGTTTTCCGACAACTAAGAATTTGGATACAGGCAAATCCCCTGAAAATAGGGATGTTTTGTTTTTCCAATTATGGATGAGTTCAGTGTGAAATACACATTTGTCTACATCTCTCTAGGGGAGGAAGGCAGCTGAGGGGTAAAAGTGAGGTGTGCTGCTGCTACTCTTGTTTATATTATCATTCATATTATCTTTTCCAGTTTGAGTTTCCCTTTCAGGTATCTAAAAGCTCGTTTGGCCAATGTTATATATACAAAAAGTTTTGACTTTTTTTCCCTCCCCTCTTTTTCCTTTTTTTTTTTAACAGGCTGCAGTGCTCGCTCTCTCTGAAAAAGACTTTGATGCAACCATTGCTAAGGGGATCACCTTTATTAAATTCTATGCTCCATGGTAAGAAGTTCACACCTGTTGTTGTTCAGGATTATTGCTGGTCTAAGCTGTCAGTGTATTAGTTGCTGTAGGTCTTCGAGTTGTGTGTAGTACTGTATTTGTTGTCTGGATCTAAAACATGAATTAACTGAGGAATGTGTGTGTTGGCAAGAGTTACAGTAAAAAAGCTCAATCTGGAGCGTATCACCAGTGTTGAGAAAGGAGACCATGGTGGCCTTTGGGTCCTCTCCTGCCACAACCAACCTCTCTTGGGAGCCTCATTTGAGCACCTGGGAATTGGTACAGACTGTAGAGCTATGGCTGTTACTTTTCAAATAACTTGACAAAAACTAATTTGCACAAGTGACAATTTTGAGATGTTCTTAAGAGTATCTTCCATGTAATATGTCCTTGCAGTGACCCAAGGTAGAAATGTCCAGTGCAGATGGTGTAGGTGTAGACGCCCAATGGAAAGCACTGGGCGGGGGGGAAAGTAATGTCCTATCTGGCATCTGGCGTTACTGGCATATCCATCAGAGCCTGGGAGCCGAGCTGGGGTAAGACCTCAGTATTACAAACTCGTAGAACAAATATTTTCTCCCTTTTCTTACTATTCCCTTTCTGAGACAAAAAGATAGATTTCATCTTATTTGTGCCTGGATTGAATTTAATGAAACTTGCATGCCATCTTTCTCATCTACTGCCCAGTCTCTTAGCCAATAGAAGGAAGTGTAGCGTAGGGCGAGAGATCAAAATTAAGCTGTATTTCACTGTGTGAAAGATAACACATCTCTGATTTCATCACTAGCCATCCCATTAATGCAGTATATAAAATATAAAAAGATTTTTTTTGTTTGGGGTGGTAAAAGGTCACCATTACAAACAATACAAGCAAATGCAACCCATATTTAAATGTGCTCAGGAGTATCAAAATATTGCAGCTTAACTTTGACAGTAGGCACGAATGTGTTTCTTATTGTAGACAAGAAGTACCAGGGAAAGTTTTGTTTTACGTAATCTCAATGATGCAGTCTTTTCCAGTGTTGTCACAGTTTTTACTCTCTTGTTACTTGAGAGCCATGTCTATGCTCTCTTACATCTGAAAGATCTGCTTTTGGATGTGGGCAAGTCTCTGCCACCGCTGTGTTAAGAAATACCCTGCCCATACACACACCCCCCCTTCACGTTTACTGCTTCTTCTTCATGCCCTTTATCCTCTCTGTGCACTGTGAGGGACTGAGATTGAATCTGTGACTGTGCTGCTGCTATGCCACCAGCAAAACTAGCTGGTAAATTCAGTTTACACCTGTGCACAAAGAAGCTTCTAGTCTGATTTCTGAACCCAGGGCTTGTTGGCATTACCTGAGAAACTTTTCCTGGAAAAGTTTGAGATAAAAAAATGCTCCCTTTTTAAACAACTTTTCTTAATAATTCAGCATTTAACCATCTCCTCATCTCGTGAGATTCTAGTGGGGTGCTGCTGGATCTCACAGATATAATCAGTGTTGGATGGCAGGCTGAGAATGGTGGTTCAGGATGCAGAGAGCCAAGTTCTGAAACCGGTCTGTGCTCCCTGGCTGCAACGCTCAGAAAGCCACCGTTCAGGAAAATACTTCCTATATTTATGTAGGTGGTATCCTAGTTTTAGCTCTGAAAGTCAGGCTTATGTATACAGTTGTAGTGCTCTGCATATAAATGACCTTTTTCTCTTCCAAGTGCATTAACTTATATAGGGCTCAGCAAACACTATTATGTTGCTTGCTAGTTCTGTCTTTCAGTTAGTTTTGGATAAATATTAATGTTAACTTGCACAGTAAGCATAAAATCATCCTGTTCTAGTAGTGTTTGTGCATGGTCAGAAATGCTTTTATACTGTCACTGTGTATTAATAAGGTGGTTTAAATATACACTGGCTTACATTAAGAAAACTTTTGCTGAGACATCTTTCTTTATTTTTGTAAATGCCCTGATCCAGCCTCGAGGCAATTATGGGGCTGTTTTAATAATCCAATTAAGGTGCAGCTGGGTTAGAATAGAATGAGCAATGCAGCTTTAAAGTCTAAAGTGCTTTGGGAATTCTTCTTGAAGGCCGTAAGAAGTTCAAGTTATGAACTTGGTTTAGCCGAGTTCAAAATATAAACAAAATTAATACTTTACTATAGTTCCTGCCATTTTACAGTATCATTTTCTCTCTTGACACTAGTGTTTCATTGTGTGTACGCTCTGGACCGCATTCTCACGTTACTGCAGAGACAAAAGGGAATAAAATAGAAACAGGCTTTTTGGTGTTATTGATGATATAACTGGAATGTTTTTTTATTTAATGCAAATCAGAATAGGGCCTGATATATTTTCTTCTATCTGCTAAGTGAAGCTTATTTATTGACTATCAAACAATTCCATTGCAGATCTACCTGAAAGTACAGTGGCAGCGGTTAAACTTCAAAGTACCTTCAGTGAAAAAGTGCATTAAACTACTGGAGTGTTTCATAAAAGCAGAATCCGTGTTGAGAAATGCCTCTATTAAAATTGAGTTTCCAGCATTGGGCGATGCTACATTGGTCAAGGAGGCCATTAGGAACTGGAAGAAATTTAATAGGGAAATTAAAATCTCATTTAAATAATTAAAGTCAGCCTATGTAGCTTTAGCATAACTGGCATATGCTACCTGAAAACTTAATTTGTACTACAGACATGCTGTGCCTTACTTAAAACATGTTTGTTTCTAAGTGATCTTTTTTTTTCATTTAAATATTCTCCATGCTCATCTTTATTTGGCTCCATATTCCTCTGTAGGGTTAAATGTTAATGCACCAACATCCAGAATACCATTCCAGACGAGACTAACGAAGGCCAGAAACTACTTCAGTGCTTAACTTACATTAAAGAAAAAAAAAAATCACTCATTTTCTTAGCTCATTTGCTGACATAATAGTGCAAGGGAGTTGGAGGGGCAAATCATTAGGGGATAGGAAAGGCAGCTAGTTAAACTTACAGCTATTGCAGCAAGACAGTAGAGATAAACTGGAAGGTGTATCTGCTAAACAAATCTCTCTTTTGTTTCTAGGTGTGGTCACTGTAAGAACTTGGCTCCAACTTGGGAGAACCTTGCCAAAGAGCAATTTCCAGGTTTGACTGATGTCAAAATAGCAGAAGTAGACTGCACTGTGGAACGTAACGTCTGCAACAGATTTTCTGTAAGTGTGAAAGATCTGAAATGAAGGGGACAGTATTGTGTACCAAATGTTAGAGGCTCCAGCGTGCAGCCGAGCCGGCTGCTGCATTGCGGGTGCATGGTGACAGTGCAGCTGTGTTCTCCATTAGCCAAAAAAGAGGTGGTTCAGAACGGTACCTGCTGACACCATTTCTTTCCTGGACTGTTTGTTCAAACTTGGTCATTCTCATTATTGGATAAAGCTGAAGAAGTCCCTAATTTAAGAAGCCTCCCTCTTCGAAAGCACCAAAGCAGTCTTGTGGTAGCTGATGCAAAGTTCTGTTCCTAGGGAAAAAAGTAAGTCTCTTGGTGCTGGTAGGCAGACAATGGAAGACAGAGCTGGAGCTGCCATGCCAAGAGCCTAGGGGAACATCTATTTATTATCCCATTCACTTACAAATGTTCAGAAATTGCAAGTTGGCGTTGGAAGTTCTGGTGTGGTTGTTTGGGCTTGTTTTTTTTTAAATTAAAATGGTTTATTGTTTTAGAGGGGTTTGGTGGCTTTTCCGTGTCAGGTAAATGCAAGTGAAGGATACCAGTGAGTTTGGACATTAGTAACAAGTCTGTTTGGGTTTTTTTGTGTGTGTGTCTTTTGAAGGTACGTGGTTATCCTACACTTCTGCTTTTCCGAGGTGGAAAGAAAGTCAGTGAACACAACGGAACAAGAGACCTTGAGTCACTGCACAGCTTTGTCTTGCGTCAGGCAAGGGATGAATTGTAATAAAAGTCTGGATGCTCTGTCCCTGGCTGTCTTTGTACAGTAGCTGAGGAATTTCAATCATTGCTGATTTTCAAATAGTGTATTTGGGGGTGGGGGGGTGGGGATCGGGGGATTTTTATTTGTTTGGTTTTGGGAAATTGAATGTACTTAACATGGGTACCTTCCCTGTGCGTGTGTGTGTGTTAAAGACATGCTACCATGTGTGTGAAGGAAAACTAACAAGTAGTTACTGTGCAAATTGAGAATATTTTCACCATTGGTAGTATTACTGCATTTCTACGTTCCCGCAGTGAAGTGTAAATGGTTTCCTTTGAGACTAAAATACATTAAGAAAACCAGCTTAAGGGGACCAGTAGAATATTTCTGTCTTCAGGTTAGATTTGGTTCAAAAGTAATCCTTACAAACTGCCCACCATTACTAGAAGGGTAAAAGCTACAGCTGTGTTGAGTCACTTCTGCCGCTACAACTGTACTTAAACCCTATTTGTCTTAATATAGCTGCTGGTTAAGAAATGGAAAGTCATGGGAGGTTGAAAACACACACACACCTTTGGAAGATACCAGGCCACCACAAGCTGGTTGTTTTCTGTTAATCCTCTCAGCATGGGAGGTCTAGCCATAATGAAAGTGATGGTACTGTAACATGTGCCTGAACATTACTGATGCCATAGTGTACGTGTGTCAGGTGGATTGTTGTAGCCTGCTTACGTCCAGCTCCAGAGGAGTAACTATGCTCTACTTATATAGAGCCAAAGTGAATAGGCACTATTATAACTGCTCCTTTAATACTAAATGATCAGTTAGACTTCAGAGCTGATGACATGTGTTTCCTACCCTCGCCTGAATCCAGACTTTGTGCTGACCTGCTCCTTACTCAGAGTACTTAGAGAACAACTAGTAGTACAATGTTTAATTTTTTTTTTCCATTCAGCTGTTCTACAGTAGTGTAAAATAGTTCCCCACTCTTCTTGAGCCTTAACCTTCTTCCAAGCTGTAAGCATTGGTAAGTTTGAATGCTAGGACCATGCACTCTGTGGTGCCTTCAATTATAGTATGGATCTATTCTTTGGTGCATAAGATGTTCCATGTTAGACATAAGTGAAAGCCAAAGAATTTACACTGCAGAGACTGTCACAATGCAAAGACAACAGCAAACCAAGGACTGAATTCTGCCATCTCGTGTGCACAGAAACTCATGGAATGAGGATGGCTGCAGGCTAATTTGACTAATCTATCAAGATGCTCATTTTTTGTCCATCATAGGGAGTAGGCTGGGGGGTTTTTTGGAAAAAAAAAAGGAAAAAAAAAGGCAAAACAGCAATGAACTTTTAAATCGGTGAACTTCTCCTGGTACTTCACTGTCTGTCCAGAATTTTTGATTCTGTTCAACCTAAAAATGTGTAAGGGTGAAAAAGCCACAGTGAAAGCTAAGTGTTGTATGGGCAGATGTATTGGATCAGTGTATGTACTTCTGCCTTAAAGGAAGCCTTTATTATCACGTTTTTAACAACTTTCTAGTGAAGCACAATCTCATGAGTTTCTTGTATAAAATCAAAGTGGTACAATTGTTTACACTGAGATTTTTCTAAATAAAAACTTTTTAAAAAAGCAGTCTTTCTATAAATGATACAGCACAATGAATATACAGTGACAAGTGCAATAAATTATAGCTTGTATTTACAAGAAGCCTTTTAAATGCAAGAATTAGAGGTAAGTGCATTTAATACAAGTTTAATATTGATCAAAACAATTTGCTATTAGCTTCTGCTAGACAAACCATGGCTACACTGTGAATGTATCGTTTATACCAGTTTGTTAGTTGCGTGAGTTGAAGGGGAAAGGTTGGCCAAAGGCTTGCGTATGTTGTTGATATTCTGTCTTCCTGTAAATAAATTGTCCAGCTAGAGAATGAATGGCCCCTAAACTTTTACATCTGAATTACAGCTGTAGAAGTGTCTCCACTTCCTTCCTGGGCAAGCGGTAGTAGATGAGGCAGCTCCGCGTGGGGAGCGGAAGGAAGTTGCATAAGAACAAGTGTATGAAGTTATATTGCTCAGTCAAATGGTGAACTGGAAAGACCAGCCAGGCTCTGAGTTCACACTAGTGTTTCTAACACAGGGTGCAGCCAAGCCATCTTACACTTGCAGGATCAGACTTAAACTGTGCTTGGAGAATGACAGAACTGAACTATTTGCTTTGGCACAATTTAAGACGCTTACTGTCATGACAGATTTCAGGAGGAGACTGACGGTCTAGGTGTAGTAACTGGTCCTTCTAGACAAAAGGCAATTCCTAACCTTAGGAACTTTTTATTATCTTGTACAAGATACATGCTCTAAGTCTGAAGTACTGACACCGCTTTCTTTACTCTAGCTTCCCTGTCTCTTCTCTCATCTTCCCCCTCTGCAAAAAAACTCACTTGTTTTGGGTGTTGAGTGCCCATCTGGTAAAACTGCAGCACACATCCCAGCAACAGCTAAGGCCAAGCTGCTATGTAAGATTAAGACCGTCCCAGCCAAATAAAGCGTGTGTGGGCATATTGCTGCTTTGCGTGCCCCAGCTCTGCAGAGCTGAGCAGCCGCCGTGGTGCAGGGTCAGTCTGTAAGAAGTCCAGCGGTTTGTTCGTGCCCCGGCATGTGGTCCCCACACCCCTTCCTCCCATAAGGCACATACATGGTGTTCTAAAAGGTGGTCCATCAATTATTTTTTTCTCCAAGGTCAGGTAATTCATGAAAGCATGGAAGGTAGTATGGAAGTTCATGGTAGAATCACAGAGTCCGTGTGAAGACTGTTTGTCAGTGACATCCACAAGCTCTTACTACCATATTCCTGTATTTCTTCAAGATTACGTTAGAATTATCATCGAAATAAAGAACAGATATGGCATTTAGTTTGGTAGGTGCACAGCATGGTTTGGGAACGTAATCAGGATTCATAAGATGAACCTGTTGCCAAGAAGAAAACACAACTGAGACAATGGTAACTCATTTACAAATTCACCTATTGCTTTGGCATCGAGCTTTCTGGAGACTTACCAGAGTTTGTACAATGGCATGATTGGTTGCGTTCATGTGGGCGTTGAGTGGGAATGAGCACTCCCCATCACAGTAGTTGGCTGCGTAGCCCTTTGGAGCGATTATCCAGTCCTTTTTAGGAAACAAACAGAACGTGATTCAAATTAAAAAGTTGCCAACTTGTACAGACAACTGCATGCAATTAAGAGCAGCTGAAAATTTTCCACTAACTTTTTTCTTGAGGGTGAAAAATGTGTTTTCACTGAAACTGTTAGGGTTTAGGGTTTTTTGGGGTTTTTTTTGTGAGCCATGACTTTTCTATGGACACACTGATTTTAATGTCCAAAGAATGATGCACATCTATGCACAGCTTAACTGCCATGAACTAGAAGAGTTTTACTGCTAAAACTCTTGCTGTGTTGCCTTGTGGGGATTGTGGTTTGGATACTTTTATGTTCCAACGTTTCCTGCAGGTGAGGCTCTCTGGCTGAACTACCTTTCCTAGGTTGAAGCACAGCCTCGGCTGGTGTCCCCTCCCAGAGAAAATCATGTACACGCATATGTGTGCGTGCACACACGCACAATTCAACCAGGGAGCTCCAGAATGGGAATGTAAAACACTGGTGTGGTGCCTCACAGACATTCTACCTTACACACTCTTATACAGGGACACTAGTCTGCTAAGGCCACTGTGGGAAGTTTTAGCTGCATAACAGCTTCTCCACCTCTGCCAGACACCTAAAGGAGGGGCAGGACAGCCAGCCTGAGCTACATGTGCAAGCAGGTGGCCCTGGTGGCAATCTGAATGCCATGCTATGGAAGAAGGTGACTCTTCACCAAAGGGCTAATAACAAAATTACAGCTTCTCTGCTGCTGACACAAAAGAGCCAAAGGTAAACTAAAAGCCTCACCAATGAGCAGGAGATGTTTTGCCTCCCTTGGTGTCAGGGTCTGCGGGTCACCCTGGAGGAGGATGTACTGGTATGCTTCACGTGCACATAAATTCTCAGACGATTTCCCCTTTACCTGACAACACTTACCTGGGTTAGCTTGAATTTTGCTACAGCAGGCCCGAGCAGCCAGAGACTGTTGCTGCAGCTTTGCTAGCCAAGTTTGCTGTTTGATTGCTAACATGAAGATACCTGGGCATAGCAAACCCACCCCTTCATTTTACTGTACTAGCTCACCCATAATTTGCTCCCAGTAAACCGAGCTGCTTTTCATAAGACAGTCACTCTCCTGTTACAGAAGCCAATACAGACTATGTAATTAAATTTGTGGTTTAATGTGGTATAAGGGAAGCGCTCTACTGCTAAAAAAATTGATGCCAAAAAAAAATTGATGGATGTTCTGAAGGAGATAGCAGTGCCCAAAAATGCAGGGGGCTGCTGCCCTGCCTCCATCATCTCTCTACAAGAAGTAGGATCTGGATTCCAACACCTGCAAAGAGCCCTGCTGGTCTGTGGCCTTCCTTTGGCAGCATCTCACCTTTCTGCTCAAGCCTGCAACTAGAAAGGTGAAGGCAGTGCCTTCAAGACCGTGAACTTCACAACTGGAATACACTTCCTGCCTGGAAGCAGGGCAAGCGACCTACGGAGGAGGTGGAAAGGCTGTGCACAAGTAAAAGGAAAAGCCACTAACAAGTAATGGGGAACGAAGTCAGCACACAGCCACAGTTGTGGCTAGTGGGCTGGAGTTGACATAAGCTACAAAAAATGCTGCTGCCCCATTAGCTGGGAGAGGACTTTCATGTGTAGGGTATTACAGAAGCAACGGGGGCAGCCCTGGCCTCCTGAATTATAATCCGGTAAAAATATTAGCTGATAGAAATGGGACCTCCCTCACAAAAGTGCTGAATGAAAGAATAAAAAAAAAATTAAAAAAAAATTAAAAAAGAGAAGATGAGGGCATTCTTTGAAATCTGATGCTTGATGATGCTATGGCCTGGTCCCAAATAACTTTAAACAACTCTGGCCTCACGGTGTTGCAACTAAACCCAGTCTTCAGTCCACCTACCACAGCCAGTGCTAATTGTGGGGCAGGGGTGGAGGATTTCAACATAACGGCCAAGGTTAAAATTAGGCAGATCACTAGAAAAAACTTGATTTGGTTAAAATCACTGCTTAACAACATATTTTTTTCCTTATCATTAGAGGAACACAGATATGAGCCCTTGCCCACACCATGACTCCCACGAGTGACAGAGAATGACTGTATACTTGAATCTCATAAAGTATCAAGCTTCCTCTGGATCTTATCAAATGTCACAGCTATCAATATTTATTTGCCCTTCCCTGTGACTGGTTTTAGTGAGGAGGCACAAGGGACATTTTAAAGCATAATGGCAGCCTCGAGTGGAATTACCGTGACACTGTTTAGATAACATTTCATAACAAAATGTCTAGTTTACCCAGAGAGAAACATCACACACCTGCCATCCCAAGTCTTGGAAGCTAACGTAAAGCTCATGCTTTCTGCACGCTGTTTTTAAGTCGCTGCTGTTGTAATCTGTTAAAAGAAAAAGAACAAAACAGGAATTTAGAAAGTAAAATGGGCAGAGCATCGCTGGAGGGCATAGCTGGCCAGATGTGTGCACCCTGCGGGCTCAGCAGCGAGAAACAGTGAACTCCCTCAGCAGCCAAAAGGATAAGGGTGTTGAGGGACATCCAAAGCAGGGCTGAAGCTTTTAAGATGCCTATGGGAATAGAGGCACCCAAGTAACAGTGACTTGGTTATATTTCCTTCAGCTGCGTTTAATAACTTGACAAGCAGTGCTTGTAAAACACCTCCAGTAAAATGACTTCTTGAAAATAAATCTACTCCTTCAGTCCGGCACAGGCTACACCCCTGCTGGGTGTTCAAACTCACCCCGCTTCCTTGGCTGCGGTTTCTGACATGTGCCACACTAGGCGGTAAGCTCAAAACGCACACACTTACCAAGAGAATTACAACCCTGGGAAGGTTAACCATTGCCTTGTGCCCCTGTATCCGTTAGCAGAAGTCCTTAAACAGCTAAGATGTCCCATAGGCGGTGAAGCCATGTCCCCGTCCCTCTCTGTGCCTTATGCCCAGCCTGCCCCGGACATCACACACAGCTCCATGCACCACCTCTGCTCTTGGACCCTTACAAGCCATGCTCTGAAAAACAAGTTTCTCCTTCCCATAACCCGCTTATCTGCAGATGACACAAGATTTGACACGCTCTCAACATTAACTTGCTCCTTAGTGCCAATACTGCATGGAAGAGTGGGAGCGCAGGGTGCAAAGCCCTGACCAGAGACCTTCCCCCTTGCCCGTGGCACAATGTACAAGGATGCAGGAGCTGCTCCCGATGGCCCTACAAAATGCAGCTTTTGACAGTGAGTGGAATTTCCCATTTATATTTGGAAAGAGAGGCGGCTCCGCACGCGAACACCTGGAACCGCAGCGAGCGGAGGAGCTGAGCCGTGACAGAGGGGCCTTTCACCCCGGGGTGGCTGCACAAATCCAGCCTTGACGGGCGGTGGCCGATTTCGTCACGCCTCAGGCGGCTGCTGGACCTCAGCACAGCAGCCACAGAAACCACCTTCGCAGCGGGGCAGCTTGGCCACCGGCTATGGCTGCCAAACCAGTGCTTCGCGCCCGATGGGAAGCACGAGAGGAAGAGATGGTAGCAAATTCAGCCGAGCAGCGTGGGAGCCCAGGTCCCCATCCATGCAGTGACACGTGTGCGCTCGACCCAGAGCTGGACCCAGACTGGCCGTGTTTTCCTCCGGTGCCTTACCCACAGGGGCCTCCTCTCCTCTCACACGCCTCATTTGCAAGTAAAGGCGCTTCCGTCAGCAGGCAGATGCCACACGCTGATGCGCCTGCCCCCCGCAGCCCTGGGCCTTTCGGCTAACCAGCCCCCCGGCGCCCCTAACGTGGCTTGAAAGGGCACCCTCCCAGCGTAGCTTTCCCCAAATGCGGCAGCTGGGATAGAAAAATATTTTTAGTGACTTTTTCCTTGGCTCTGAATAAGCCTTTCTTTTTCTTCCCTCCACCACACCCCCCCCCAAAGTTTGGGAACTACAAATGCAAATATTTATTCAAAAGAAAAACTATAATACTAAAAGCACATCCAACTGACATTAAGGGCAGCACAGCATTACAGCTGGGTACAGTTAACACTGAGGTCTGAAAAAATCCTACACCTCAAACCTAGCCTCCAAACCACCAAAGATTAAGAGAGTTGTTTTTAGAAGCAGTTTGGGTTTTAAACTTTAAGGATTGCATTTCAGACTTTCAATAGCTTCGCTTCAATCATGGATTTAATCAGGTGAGCAGAGCTGGTTAACAGCCTGCTGCAGCATAAACATTCACTCTTTCAGGAGCACTCGGTAGCAAGGACCGAGGCGAGTCTCTCTATTCAAGCTTTGCATTTTCAAACCAGACATACCCAGTAGAAACCAGGGTGTGGTGGGGTTTTTTCAGATGAAGCTTTTCAGTCCCTGGCTCAGCCCAGGAGCAAATTTCTAGCATGCGATGTTTCTAAATGATCTGGTCATACGTAACAAGGGAAAAAAAGGAGCAGAAGATACTTCTAGTGGTCAAAGGCTTTCATTTAAGTACCTGAAAACACGACTTCATTGTTCTTCAATGGGGAATATGTTGTTTGCTTAGGGGAAAACCATCTGTATTTGACAGGGAGCTACAGTGGAGTTGATCTATTCACAACCGAGTGGGCAGAACTACGCTACATTCCAAATCCATCTACAACTTACCCAAATCAGCTATGGGAAAGGGGAGAAGGCACGGGGGGCAGAGAAAACAGGAGTGGGAAGAAAGGCTGTGAGCAATCACAAGTTTAAGAAAACAAAGGATAAAAAGAGCTGCTTAACAAGCTACACGAAGCAGAACGTGTTATGAACGTGTTCTCTCTCACTGCCTGAAATTGGCCCCCCAAAACGCACCCAGGTTCACTGGTTGGCAGTTGAGTCACCCGATTCACGCTCTGCATCGAGCACCGGCTACTCTCCATCCGAGGTAGGCGCAGACAGCTCTACCTCCTCACTTGCCCAAACTCAGCCTTTGCTTTCTTAAATGTCAACATATTAAACATCCCCTTCTCCTGGGATTTGCACTCTCCCCTGTTTAACCCTCACCCCAAGCTCCCCTGCCCTCTCTTCTTGTTACATGTTTGTCCACCATGTCTACTTACGGAATCTACTTTAGCCCAACTTCAGGGATGTTACAAACCTTTAATCAACCCTTAGCCGTGGCTTTCTGAATGGGGGCAAAAAATGCAGCAATACAGATGCACATAATAACGACCCATTCCCTACAGTTTGAGGCTCGGCATATGCCCCAGAGCCATGTACATCCAATCACGGCCCTGAAAAAAGAGGAATCCACACAGGAAAGCATTTTTGGTGGTGAGTTAAAGCTCGCTGAGCTACTGAAGTTGGCCTCCACAACACATTTTCTCCAAAGCCCGGAAAGCAGTATCAGCTACCCCAGTCGAGCGTGCTCAACTGTTTTAGCCCAAATTGCTGTTTGAGGTGGTTTGCAGTACAAGACCCAACATCCAAGAGGCCACAGGGTACGTGCCCCTCTCCAGCAGCCCTGCAGCCGGGAGCCAGGAGGGCCGAGAGGAGGCAGCCTGCAGCGGAGGGACGCTGCAAACAACCACCGTGGGGCTGCCTTACGCTGCCACGATACAATTTGCAAGGATTGCTTGCCAGAGACCTTCAAAATCTCTGCGAGTTTAGGGAACTGCTTTGGGAGCTCCTATAGGCTCATTGTGGGTTTAGCAAAATCGTCTCTTTTTTTCCCCTGAATGTTCTAATTCAGAAACACTAGCTTGGCATTTACAAGGCACTGCATTTAATCACACTGCAAACTATTTTGTCTAAAACAGAGATTTTAAAAAAACCCAAACCCCTAGTTCTACACTTAAAAATAACTTCCAGGGCAGCACAGTTAAAACAGCACAGTTAAGACGGCTTGTCTCTGTGGCTTGCTTGCACTGAACGTTGTCTGCCTTCACCAGAACCCAAGTCTGACTTTCTGCGAGCACAGATGTTTCTCTTAAGGCTGGACGCTGGCACCTGTGTTGCTGAAAGGGGAGAGAGAGAACAGCCTGACCCTAATGGTCTTCCTCCTACAGATACTCATGCACCCACCTTAGATTTCCTACAACCTCTCCCATGTTAAGTGCTGGCAAAGAATATATAAATATTTACTGAGGTCGATCCGTGTGAGAACACCCTTGCTGCTCCCAAGGTGCCAGCTTACCAAATTCCACATGGTAATTAATTGCTTCTGTGGTCCAAAATAGCTTTGACAGAGGTCTCCAAGGCCAGCCCCTTCTTCTTGGTGTTTGACTTTGGCAATTTGTCTGGATAAGGCTGGTGTAAACTGATCACGCAGTTAGTAACAGCCCACTTCACATGAAAGCGATCTGCTTGGGTGGGAAGAAGGGGAGATGTCGGGCTGACATGGACCTACATGTGAAGGCACATACAGAAACGCCAGCCATGCTGCTCCGGTCTGCATCCGAGCGCTCTACTAAAGGGAAGATTGACTGCGAGATAACGATGTTTATTAACAAGACCCTTGCCACCACGAAAGCATTTGGCCTTATTTGCCTCCTGTGTTTGTGCGTGCTGCCCTTTGTGGTATTTAGTTCCTGTACACGTGGGGAAATCTGCCTGGTGCCGTGCGTGTCTGCCAGATGGAAAGGCCACTTAGAGGGCCCCTCCATTTCTCATGGAGCACTTCACACCAGTCCCGGAGGCCCCGGGATGGCTAAAGGCAAGGACCCAAAAAGGGGTGTTGCATGCGTTTCACTCAGAACAGCAAGTGCAGCCCAAAGTCAGACATTTAAATGTGAGTCTCTCCATAAGGAGGGGCTGATGGGAAGGAATGTGCCTGAAGACTGACTTGCAGAAGAGGAGGGTTATCGCCACCAGGCAAGAAGACAGCCTCACATGGAAACCAGCATTCAGGTAACTCACAGAGGAGCTCTCATGCTCGAGGGTCACCGTTTGTTATGTTGAAGAGAGTCCCCATCTCTTCAGGTCAACTAGAGGGTCAGCCTGGAGTCTGAGAGCATGAGCTAAACCGACCGCAAGACACAGCTGAGTGAGGGCCTCCAGATCTTGCAGACAACAGCAGAGAAACACCTGCGCATTCCTCCCACCCACCTCGTTCCTCCATGTCCTGGGCCAGAGCTGGTGTATGATTTTCTGCCTCAACAGATGAAAATACTTCCTTTTCTTCCTGTTCATCCTCCTTCTGCAGAAGAACAGAGCTTGGCTCCGGGAATGCATTGATGCAGGACTCTATGTCAAAGCAGTTTATAACCATGGGGGTTACTCAGTTCTGCTTTATATAAGCCAGTCATAATTACGTGTTTATAATACAGGGAAATGAGCATTCTTGGTGAAAAATACAGACCATTGAGATTCTTATGCCACGGCCATTACCTTCGCATCTGAGCACTTGGTACTGACTGCAGGACAACAACTGCACATCAAAGGGAGCACAGCGGGGTCCCGATCCCGCACGTAGCAGCATGCCTTCACAAAACCCCATGGCTCACCAGATCCAGTACCAGCCCAGCAGCACACTTCACGTGCTCCAAACAGCAGGACTTGAAATGTTTTCCATATTTAGGTAGTAAATGGAGCTTTTTTAAACATACTGCCCCAACCCAACTCACAGCATCTTTTGGGAAAAGGGTTCGTTTTTGGACTGAAGAAAGAAAACCCTGTGTATTCACTAACATAGAGGAAGGAAGGTTCAATCTACAAAAAAAATTAACACCAGCCAGCTGCCTTGCTCTCCAGGAGAGAAACTGCCCTCAAGCCCTGATAGGCAGTGGCAATCCTGGCTTGGGGAAGAGCACAGACCAAAAATCTGACAAGACATAAGATACAGTGAGGGAGGAAGATGTGCAGGCGGGGAGGTGCACAGAAGAGGACTGCAGCATCCCAGTTCTGCACCCACTTTGGGTCCAGATGCATCAGGGCACCCTCGGAAGAGCAAGACAGCCTTCAGGGTAACCCCCAGGCTCGCGTCCTGCTTCATCCTGGGGCAAATGCTTCCCCAGCTCCGTCATGAATCATCAGGGCACAGATGTAGGAAACCACACAACTGAAAAAGAAAAAATCCCTGCGATCACTTTAACACTAAAAATGTGTATCGGTCATCGGTGCCTCTTGGGCTATTAAATGAACCACTTCTTAAGGAGAACAGAGTCTAAGAGTGTCACACTTAGAAAGGAAAATAAGCTGATGCTGTCTCTCTTTTCTAAACACAGAAACCAACCAACCATACATCTTAACTTTAAATTCCCCTCCTTTCCCCTGCCTTAAATCCACAGAGGCTCAACTATACCTTGTTGACTACTGAACTGCCAAATTCCAGGTTTTAAATTAAAGCTGGCTTTGAGCTAGAAGAGCTCAAAGAAGCCCTTGAGACCACAGAATGACCAACTATTTTTTCCCTTTTTGTCATTTTATAATTTTACGACCTGATGTGTGGTGTAGTCAAGAAAGCAGTGATGTAAAAATGGCCCTTTTTGCCCAAAATATCTGCTCCCTCTGGAGCTTTGAGTCACATCGCCTGATTTAATAGTGAAAAATTGTTTTTAGCCCTGTGAAGCTTGCAGAGCTAGGGAGAGAAAGTTGGAGCCTCTCCTGACTCCGCTACCAGCGCCACAAAACAGCAACACAAGTAACTTTCCCAAAGTGCTGTGAATGCATTAAAAAATTGGCTCTTGTGATGAAGGGAGCGCAGCAGCCAAGCCCACCTGAGTGGGAGAATTGCACACTGCCTGCATAATGGCTGGACTTATTGTTTATAACTCCCAGATGAATAAACTACCTATGCCCTTGGCAAGCCCATCACATGGGAAAGTAACCCAGCAAGCAGCTGTGATGCTCACCTTTAAAACTGCAGCTTGGAGACCCCAAGGAAAACCAAGAGCAAAGCGGGTCTCAGCACTTGCGACCAACAGACGGCTCCGCTTGCGGGGCTGGCAGGGGGCTCTGACGCCAGATTAGATGATAACTCCTCTGGCAATGCCATGCTGGCACTGTCCAGCCTCCTTTAGGGAGGTCAGGCTGCAGGACTGAGTCGATCCTCCAGCCCTTAAAATGCATGAAGCGACATTTCACACCCAACCGAGTCTGGCACTTGCACGGCATGGCATGGGAACGCACAGCCACGCTACAGCATGCACCACGAGGTCATGCAATGGCCACTGGTGGCCAACTGCTGCTGGCATGCACTAGCCCAAAGGGCAAGTCCATCACCATGCTGGGCTGGAGCAATAGGGCTGCATCAGCACAGGGCCATGCCCAAAGCCTGGACGCCAGCCCTGGAGGGGCTCCCAACCTGGCTCTGGCTCCCTACAGGCTCCCAGCGCCATGGCCAGCACAGGGCCACCTTGGGTGCAGCATGGCTCACCCACAACCCAAGCATGAAAGAGCAGGGGACAGCCTACAGATTCACACCAGCTACATTTTTGCAGTGCTGGCTCATCTCCCCGTGCTGCGTCTGGACATAGACTAAAAAATACAGCCACCTCTCTTCCTTGGGGTATAGTCATTTCTAGACACGGGAAAAGCAGGGATCCTATTGGAAATGAAGGGGGCAGCATAAGCAAATTAATCAAGTAACTTGGAATCGGCTGAAATGTTTGAGAGGAAAGAAGGTACTCAATGAATGAAGGACTTGTAGCACTGTGATGCAGGGCAGAGTGGCTGGAAAACAGACAAGACTCAGAAGACAGGACACTCAATTTTTGTCAAAATTTCAGAGTTATCCTATTGTCCCACCAGCTTGCAACAGCACTCACAAGGCTGTTGTACAACACTTGCAACATGCAACCTTTCCACAGCAAACAGGCAAGCCTCTTTGCCTGCCTCAAAATGCACTTTACCATGTACACACTGCTGTTCTCACAAGGGAAAAAAAAAGGATCTCGTGCTGTTCTACCAGGGTTTTTCCAAAGAAAACCAAAAGAGGACTCTGCTGGAAATGCGTATGTGTGATGTCATAAATCTCAGTGTATGCAGAGATGGAATCTTTTAAATATTGCATTTCATGTGGCGTAATTCTAGGCAAATACTGTGTAGCAAGCAACCTACAAGCATAAAATTTGGAGTTAAAACGTCTCACCCCCCTGAATTCAATGGGTGCGACCTCACACAGGGATCTGGACTCCACCCTGGATTCAAAAGGACTCCCATAAGTCTCATTATGTGAGACTCCCATCCCCTTGCAGGTGTAACCTGTTCCCCCAAGGAAGAGCATCCCACCTCACAACCCCCTTCTTGCTTTTGCACTTCAGAGCAAATAGAAACATTACAAGAAGTCGCCCCAGCTTCCAGACAAAATGGGTGTTGCATGATTACCTGTGACACTAGACACCCTGGAAACATCCTGAGCCTGGGTGGAGCGGTTGCGACTCTGTTGCCTGCGCCTGCTCGTTGCTGACCTAGTGGTCCGAACATGAACTTCGCTCACTTTGAAGAAGGCCACCATGAAAGGCTGTTTGTCATAAGGGCCATCTCGGCCTATAAGGCCTGCTTCTCTAGGATTTACGCTGAAACCTTGAAATCAAACAGAAAAGTGAGTGTTAGAGAAATGGTGCTGTTGGATTGCTCCTTCCAGAATCATGGCAGTGTTTCCTTTCTTCTTGCTCACACTCTTCTTTTATCACTAAATACTCCCCTCCTGCCACCATGACCTATGGATATTTTTACGACAGTACTCCATCCATCCTGGATAAGAGGCTCCGCCGCAGCACCTGGCTCTTTGGTATCCCTATGGCATCTCTACTCTGGTTTAGGCATTGAAGAGGTATACACACATATATATATAAAACACAAAGCCCAGATGTGTCATGAAATTAGTTCTGCTGCCCGTGAAACACAAGAAGCGGAGATGGGATTAGGAGACCTCTATGGAAAGCAGAAGGCAAAGAGATGGGATGCTTTTGTCAGGAGCACAGGGATGGGCTCTCAGCCCATTTGGGGACGAGGAGGCTGGCACTAACATTTCCTCAGGGAGAACAGTGGACAGCCCCTCTGGTCTCACTTGACCCCACAGGTGTACCAAACCCCAGCATGAAGCGATAGGAAGAAAACATAAGATTGGAGACTGGTTCCTATAGAAGAAAGATGTTACTGTCATCTTTTGGCCACCTTCTGCTCATCTAGATCCTCTCGTTTCCCACCGCTTATCTTCCAACACTCAATTTCATGCTCTTTTGCAGTCTCTTCTGTCCTTTTCCACCTTTCAAAGTTTCTGTGGGCTGTGAACTGCTATCATTGCAACTGGCCTTGGAGGGACCAACCCCACACAGCAACCGCATCACTTCTCCAGCACAGGGCTCTCACCTCAGGTTTGATGAGATCTGAGCAGGGATGGCAGCCGCAGCAGCCAGCAGGGCTGCCATAAGCCCACGTGGGGAGGTGCATACCCATATACCTGCCCTCTGCCATTCCTCTCACCCCACCTGGGATCCCAGCTCCATGCCCCCTTCCACCTCCAACTCAGGAACGGGACCCTACCCCAGCCTGCCTCCACCACCTTATCCTGGTACTGTTCAAAGACACCTGACCTCACTGATGGGGAAAGACATGTCTGTCATGGGACAGCCAAGAAGCTGAGAGCCCTCAACCCATGCCCTCAGATGCTTTGCTCAAAGTGTTGGCTATAGCTGCCTACGAAGGCAGGGTGCTCACTCCCCACATCACAACTGGACTCTGTTAGCACCACTTCTAGACAGCATCCAAGAGCCTTGCCAGGTTACTTGTATTAACTGGCCTGTAACCTACCATCCCGGGTCACCACACTCAGCTGCAGTCCCATGTTGTGCTGAGGGTTCATCACCCACATGTTACTAGTGGCAGTGACGTCAAACTCCAGCCAGCCTTCTTCTGAGGCCCACACCGCCCGCGTGTCCAGCAGAAACAGGTCAGAGGCCCTGCAGGGGAGAAGCGTAATGACAAGATTGTGATGTCTGGGATTTTCTCCCCTGGCTTTCACTGTTAGAGAAACAAGAAAACCTGAAATAAGTAAAAGGGATGTTAATAGCTAGAAGAAAAATCCAATCCCCAAAATCTGCCTGTTTTTATCCAGAGTTTTGCCATGAGATGCACATACTTCTGCATGTGAAATTCAGGATTACAAAGGTTGTTCACTGTTTTCGAGGCTGGAGGAAAGCAATCCTAGTCCTTAGGTCTGGGTGTTTCTCCACCGGCAGCGGATTCATAAGCCACTCTTCTTCCTGAAGAGAGTAATGCTAGCTCTGGCAGGACAGTGGTCAAACTACCAGCATTTCCAGGCATTCAATGGCTTTTGTCAAAGGCTGGTTTCGCCCACCTTCCACAACACAGGTCTACCACAATTAACAAAACAAAAAAAAAATCACCTAACAGGCCAAGCATCAAACATTGAAGGAAAATGAACCTCTAAAGGCCACTAAAGACATTTTTCTGAGACTTATCAACAGGGATTAGAGCACTTTGTTCCAAGGCTGTTGGTACTCAGTCTCCTTCATGGGCTTCAACTTCAAACGCTATCGAGTATATATCTTTTTTGCAGCATCAAATGCCCACCAAAACTCAGTTCAGTGAAATCAGCTGGAGAAGCACCCAGAGAAATCCCAAGTACATTTTCTCACTGTATTATAGTCATAACTTTCCTGTGCAAGAGAGCTACAACTCCTATCCTTAACCTGTGGCCATCATCACAAAATGGATACCAGATGTCAATCCCATCTTCACCTGTCCTTGCCTCCTGGATTTTTTTTTTCCTAACAATAACTTAATGGAAATGAGAAAACAGGGTACCTGTCCCTTCCACCCATCAAAGGTTAACTTCAGAAAAGAACATTTTGATTGAGTTACATTTTATTTTTGGCCAACTGCTATGTCATACTGCCCAGCAGCTTGGTTTGCATGAGATCACACATGGAAAAATAAGCACTTAAGTATATTAGGGCTCCTAGCGCAGCTATTTTTACAGCGTGAAGGCTTTCCTCTGCCTCGCTGGTAGCCGCACGCTCTGTGGTTGACTCAGCAGCCTTTCCCACAGGAGCCTTTGCCACCACTCCTCCAACGGGAAGAGGGTTCAGGAACAGCTCTGACCTTCACCTCCAACAGCAATGAGTGGCTGGGGCTGGCCAGCTGCTACATGTTTTGGAAACCGTAAAGTTGAAAGATTTGGGCTTTCCCAGGCAGAGTATATAAACTGAAGTGTTGCTTAAAGGAGACTGCAAACAGCAGCTGCAGCTGAGACCACTCTTCCCTTGCCCAGGTTTAAGAGAGGCATGAACTGCTAGATCATTCCCACCTCTGGATATGACTTGCACATTGGTCCTCTCCGATGCTTGAAATGGACTATATCTGAAAAGGGGTTTTCCCAGAACCTGCTCTGACCTTCCCCCTCACACCACTTGCTTTTTGATCTCCTGTCCCACCTCCTCTAAGTGCCATACCCTCCCTCCCCAGCACTCACCCACTCCAGATAATGTCCTACTGAAGCCTCCAGATTAGAGTAAATTTGGCATTACATGCCCCCAAAACAAACGTCTGGCTCCAGACCTGCTGGGAACTCTGCAAAAGCAAACCCCCATGAACACTCAACCACATGGGATTAGGCAGGTCTACAAAAACATGGAGAGGAGGCTCAGAGCTTATATTCCCATTGCGTTGTACTTTGGGAAGACACTTGGAAATCAGAGAGCTGTAAGGCCTGAAAGGACCACGTGGCATCATCTAGCCCATTCCTCTGAACTCCAGGCAGGATCAGCTACATCCACGTCACTCCTGAGAGATGTTTGCCTAACCTGATCTTACAGATTTCTAGCCTCAGGAACTCCACCGTCTTTCCAGGAAATTGAAATGGGTTTCACTTGAAGGACTTTTTTTTTTTGCTTTTCCCCATAATATCTAACTTAAATGCCACAACAATCTCCCGTTCTTATTAAAACATCTTCAGTCTTTCCTTGCAAGACACGTTTTATAGACTTTGACTCTTCTCATTGCTTTTTACAGACCCAACTCAGACCAAGATCTCACTGGTGCCGAGTACAGTGGAAGGATAATCTTGATGTGTCTCACAGACTATGCCTCTACTCATACATCTCAGAATATGATTTTGGCTTCTTCACAAAACTCACACTGTTAACTCATGTTCACCTTGTGATCCATTATAATCCTTAGATTCATGCTGCTGAACTGCAAAGGACCCAGTCACTTCCTAGGGTGTAAATCAGCACTGATTTTTCCTGTCCAAATGCAATTCTTCTTTCTACCAAATCACACTTTTTTTTCCCCCCAGATTGAACCTCCATCATTATTACTTAAAATACAGACTTGCCTTCCAGTGGGTCTCCCCTGTCTTAGTGTCCTCCACAAATGTAATAAGCAGACTGCCTGACCAAGGTACAATTGTACCAAACGAGAATGCTCCACTTTCTCCCAGTATGTCACACTCCCTTTGGAAAGATTTCAATTCCTTTGTAAAATGCAGAAAAATGGACAACTGGGCTTTCCAATCCAGTTAACTCTTTGCAAAAAGTTTCATACAGAACTGGTTTTCAATCAGCTCTGCTATCCAACTGACTTTTGCATTGTTCGACCGCATGAAGCCAACACTGAAGGTTCACGCCACAGGTACTGTAGGTCACAGTAGTAATGATAGCAGGTAACACATCCTAATACTGTCTGCTTAAGCCTGTTTTCAATTAATGCTTGTCACCCAAACCTCACCAGGCTGCAGAAAATTGCATATCATTTCTTACTGGTTTTGGTTTTGGCATGAAGGTTTTAAAAAAATATTCATTACATAAGTATTTTTAAAAATATTCGTATTTCCAAAGACAAAATTAGGGAAACAAACAAAAAGAGAATTTACTCACATAAAAAAGAATCCCAACTATTTAACTGAGAGTCTTTAACCACTCCTTTATTTTTTCAGAGTAGAAATGTTGTATGTCCTTCCTCCTTTAAGAAAATCCCTCAAATTTGGCCAAATAGTAAGTACTTGAAAATTGCTGCCCACACAGACTCAAAGGAGATTCAGAGCTTAGCAACAAAATCCTCTGGACTTTTTGTATGCAGGGAACATGCTTTCCCCTCCTTTCCCCCTTGGTAAACCAAATAGCATGTATCACCTGAGGGGAATCTGCTCTCCCCTACAGCCACATGGCCGAGAAGAAATGCCCTTGCTACTCCTGCAAGAAAGCTGTATGATGTCTGATCTTGGAACGCAGACTGGGAGATCTCCCAGGCTGGCCCCAGGTGGAAGGGAAAGAATATCTAATTAGATGGGGAAGGGTGAAGGATTTCCTGCAGTCGTGGGGGACACACAGACATGCAAGGACTAGATGGAGAGACCCTGGGTAGAAGGAAAAGGTCTGCAGAGAAAAGGGAGTAGAAAGTACCCATGGCCACCACACCTCTGTGAATGAGGCCCATTATTCCCGACTCAGCATCCCTCTGCTTCTAGAAGTAACTGGGAAACTACTGGCATCTTCCTGCACCAGTGGCTCACAGAGGGCTACAACCTGCTACTGCTACCATTTGCGGCAACACAGCTGCCAACAAACACGGTGACAGACGTCAGTGATGTGAATCTCACACTTCCAGTCTTGCCCCAGCGTTCACAGGGAAACGCAGCCACACACCAGATTCCCCCCGCCACCCCCAGTTCTGCTTTCTGAAGACCATGGAAAACACATTTATTCCACTCCTCTCCCACTAGGGCTGCAAAAGAAAGACAGGAAGCATGAGAGCTAAAGCAGCTGCATAGCCTTATTACCACTCCTGATGCTGGACTGTTGGCTGATTTTGGCAGAGACCATTTTTGCCATCAGTGTTTGCTTAGCAGGTCCACACTCTATGGCCCTACCTGTTGCAAAAGTTGGAGCGCACACAGCAGATAAGCAGGGGATTCCTGAAAGCCAAAGGGTGGTGCTGAAGAAAGGAAAAAAGACGTCTAAAAGTGGCAACTAAACCCAGCGGAGACAGTTGACCTTCACCGGTACATGCATCGGCATCTCATCTACATGATGAGAACGCCACTAGCTTCGCCTCACAGCCATGTCAACAAAAGAAACAGCTTAGGAAGCAGTCAGATACCATACTGAAGAGTGCCACACACAAGTAGATGTAAGCCCATAGTCAAAGCAAAACCTGAAGAGTGGACAAGAAGGTGAGAAACGGATCATAGACTGAGGAAGTCTCATGAAACAAAGTATTGAATTTCTAGTCGTTAAGTGATGACATTGATCGTGTGCAGTGAGGCAGGCAGTGGCCTTCCAAGAGAAAGCATGCAACCACCTATGTGGTCACATTAATGGAAGGATATCTGAAAACTTCAGCATTTGAGAATAACAGAGGCAAGACGGGACCTGAGGGAAACAGGAAGGGAGCATGAAGAACAGGAAAAACTTGAAAAAGAAAGGCTGAAAGAAATGCATGAGCCACTGTGGTTGAGCAGAGGGCAGGTATTTGCTCTCAGCACAGGCCAAAGAAAGCAGTTGGTCCAGAGGTTTCATGCCCAAGCAACCCCACGTATCAAGGACATCACAGGACATCTGGCACCTACACAGCAGGACTTTCAAATTCAGCGTACAGAGGAGAAATTTCATCACCAAAACAGGCAGTTTCTTAACATTCTCTGCCTAAATCTGCCTCTGAGTTTTCATACAGCTACTGTCATCTCACTGTCACTATGGTGCCTGACAGTCTCATCTTTATTTTCAGTGTTCTAAACCATCTGGATGTGAGTTCAGTTAATGATTTCCATAATAAGGCTGCTGCAGGCATAATATGTATTAACCTTAGATTATTAAAGGGAAGCAAGTGAATGGGAGAAACTGAGGCAATGAGCTGAAACAACTTTCCTGAGACAAGAGAGGACATTAAATGGGAAGATGCAAGTTAGAGATTCCCAACCCGAAAGACGAGCTCTTTGTTCTGGATTAGGGCGCTAAAGTACAGTCTCAAGCCCCAAGAAATAAATGGGAGTGTTTCCATGGCCTTCAGAAGACTCTGGAGGAGGATAGAGAAGCAAAGGTCAACAGAGCAATCACAAGTGGCTGCAATAAACAGAAAGAAGTACACAGTTTACCAGAGAAATATGGCCTGTGTAATTCAGAAGGCAGGATTTAGCTCCAGTGCCCTCAGAGAGCAAGCTGATTTGTCAGATATAAATATCAAATATAGCTACTATTCTTAACGCTGGCATCCCAACCATGTACTCAGGGCATTTATAGGAGAAACAGCTTGTATTTAATTTCGTGCTTTTCCCCCCTGTAAGATAAATATTTTGTTAACTGAAACCTCTGTGTAAACCTTTCAACGAAAAGTCTCTGGGTGTTAATTCTCTTTAATTGAATACTAATTAGATTAGAATTTAGTCAAATTAGTAACCAGGTCAAGTGGTTAATCTTAGTTACTACTTAGTGAAATGTTCACATTAAAATAATTTCTCTGTTCTGGGTACACATTACAACATGGAACTTTGCTACAGGAAAAACACCAAAGCTATAAAAAGCTAAATTTAAAGAAGCATCTGTTGAACTAGGTTTTTTACTTTCCCACCCTCCCTGGCCTTCTTTCCCCGACCAGGCAGAAGTTTTACCAGGGAGACAGTGAGAACAAACAGAAATCTCACCTTCAAAATGACCAAGTTAAAGGTCTCTTGTTTTAATTACAGATCTTGGAACAAGATTTTTGGCCCAACTTCAAAGCTTGCAATTACCCAGGTGTTTAAAGGATTGTTACGCATCAACAGCCATTTACCAAGGCATTAATTACTACAAGTCTCTAAAACTTTCCTCAGCTGAACCTTTTTGTTTACTTTTCTTCAAAGACAAGTTGACATAATAGTCTAGACTGCCTAGCAGCAGTTTCTCAAAAGGGAATTTTGCACAGAAGTGTGTGGGATTTACATTTTAATTAACGCACTTTCTAAATACTCTTCTCTTCTGTGTACCTCAGGATCTGAGTCTTTAGTTTGCACTGACATCAACCTTCTGTAAAAATTATCCTGCATATAGCAAACCAGCAAGATTATTTGCCCTTATCCACTAACGACAGACTGATACCTGCACTCACAACTGACTCAGTCTTACAGAGTTGAACGGAGCTCCACACAGATAAAACTTTGAAATCACAGCCTTTTCAAAACTGTAGATGCACCATCTTGCAGTAGATGTAAGGGCTACTTTGAATTTAAAAGTGTTTATTACTTATAGAACAGATTGTACGCGGAGCTCGCACAGCATGAGGTACTGCCAACAGATGCAATACAAAACCTTAACAACTTAGTATGTCTAAATGACCAATACTCCAAAGATTTAAAAGCACCGTACAAAATTGAATCAATTGGCGCTCGCTCGTACAGAGAGCCTCAGGCAGGGGAATGCCAACACCTGGAATGAGCTGCTACGGAAAGCAAAGGCAGTCTCTATCATTTTATGAGGAGAAGTAAGGCTCAGTTTAACTGAGCCTGAAGAAGCTATACCATCTGTGGGCCAGGGGACAAGGAGAGACGTGCAGCACCTATAAGAGCTCCTTAGAAATGAGGAAGGAAATATTCAGAGCTGTCAGCCTGCAAATGAAATTACTTCTAAGGTGAAATAGAAGACCAGCAACTGGGCACTAATTTGCAGGGATTGACAGCCAGGGAGGAAAAAACACTAAATGGAGATGCCAGGACACTATGGAGGGGGTCTGCAATTTGGCGTAGACAGAAGAAAGCCATCCTGGATGCATCCAGACATGAGAACACACTCGAAGGGACAGGCAGGTAAGCTCAGCTCCTTGCTGCTCACTTACCAGCCCCACACCACCACTGCTCTGCCTGATAAAAGCTCCTCCATGCTGAAAAAGCTGTCCTGTATCACTGCGGGCATCACCCCTGGAGGTAAAGTCTGCAGGGGTGGGGGGTTAAGTCTTGTAGACTCACTGGAAGAGCAGCAGGGTGAAACACTGGTTTCAAGGCTGCATCTGGCGAAGAGTGGAAGATCAGAGCCTAGAGCTAGAGGATGTGGTCTCCCCGTGCCAAGACTGCAGGAAGCTCAGCCTACAGGTCCGTGATAATCCCCAGCAAAGCCAACACCGATATTTGAGTGCAAAGGTGTCCCCCCCACATCCAGCTCAAGGTCTTGAGCTTCACAGCTCTGAGGAATGAACATTTTACCAATAGGAACAGTGAAAAAAGAAGAAATTGTCCCAAGTCACAGGGATAGGAGATATATTTCTCATTTCCTTGACTATGATTTAATGAGACTAGAGGGTATTGTAGCTGTAGTGATGGCTACAGTACTACACCTCAGTTTAAATGTAGTTTGAGGCATGAAGATGGGGGAGAGGGAAAAGGGGTAGTATTTGTCTTTGTCCTTTAAGAAAAGAAATAAGGCACTGATATGGTATTCTTTAGTTTTGGTAGAAAAAGCCAGCTGGTTATGGAACGAGTAAGTTTCATCTAGAATAACTTTGACTTTTAAACTACTAAAAACCAACCACCCTAAACCACAACAAATCACATACCCACAGTGGGAGTTGAACTGAAATGTGGACAGACGCTTCTCTATAGCATCATGGAAACAGCTCTATCATATACAAATATATGCACACTATATACAAATCTGACCCCAACTTGAAACAGATTGATGCTAGCTTTGTCATTTGTATTACACAACCCATTCCAAAACCCAGTTGAGGACGGTTATTTATTTTCTAAGCTATAAACACTGCCGGCAAATCAATTTGCCCTTTAGATTAGAAGCTCGGATCGCATTTGTATAAATATCCTGTTGCAAAGAGGAAGACTTTATTACCACTGTAACTGGCAGCTAAAAACCAACGAGTGCCTTAACCCTTAAGGAACTGTGTTCAGTAGAAGAACAACATACTCCCCAGGCAGTTGCTCTGCAGGGCGCACCTATGTCCACACGTGTCTTATCATACATGAGGAATCTTTCTGCACATCAAGGCCTCATATTTCATTCTGGGTGAAAACGAAACTGTTTAATAAACTTTGACCATTAAGGTACCATATCTTCCTTTGATCACTAACACAGGCCACTGTGTTTTTCATAGATCAGTTGTTTGGACAGCGTGGGAGTGTTTTGAGGTCTGCATTAGCAGGATATTTACACTTGAAAACATACGGATGATCCAAACCAAGGACTAACATCTTTGATCAACCATAAACTGCCTTCCCTAGTCCTGACCTGACACCTCTCTGGGTGAGAGCAGGGAAGTTTTGAGAAAGAAAAAGAAATTAATGACCTGTTTCCAGGGACAAACTCATTTCTTCCCCTCCCTTGCAAAGGTCTCACTTACATGGCAATCCACTCCCAAGAGGTATCAGAAGTCACAGAGAGCTTTGCTGGTCCTTCCACCAAATCAGCGCTATGCCTTCGTAACAAGCCCACGTGCAGGGCTTAGCTGTGCATCGGTACCACTGAAGGGAGAAGAGTCGAGGCTGTGCAGCTCCTGCCTGCTGAAACTAAGCACCCCCTCAGATGGCGGCCAAGGTGGGACAAGCACCTGGAAGCTGACACCGCTCATCTTCCTAAACTGGTGCTTTGGCAAATCTCCCCGCTTTTTGCGCATACCAAAGGAAAAAAAAAAAAGAAGAAAAAAAATCCCACCCTAGCCTTCAAACAGCACAGTCTCTTAAACTCTGGGGGGTCAGAAGCTGAAGGGCAGCAGCATCTAGCGGACGTTATCACCCGTTCCTCCTCCCGACGTCAGCCCCTACAGCCCACAGCCCATTTCAAAACCCAGAGTCATCCCCTCAGAGCAAACCAGACGTCACCTCAGCCTTGTTTGGTGAAGCCTCTTCTCCACACAATCCGAAATGCATACCGCTGACGGCTGGCCACAAGCTTGACCTATCCTGAGGATTTCATTAATCTCTTTGCAGCATCCCACTGACAACTCCAGCAGTTTGTGTTATGACAAAACGTGGCCGTTAACTGCGGTTTGGTTATAAAACAAAAGCCTAGTTTCTAGGCACTATTTTTTTACCTTACGAAAGGGTGGAAGGAATGGGGAGACGAAAATATTACTGACACAAGTGAGTCAGTATTAAAATGTTTTCTTTTTTAAGAGAGAATGTACTCAGACCACACTGTCCTCAATGTGCGTTTCACTGCCTGGAGCCTCCACGAGTATCGTTTTCATATTTCTGATGGCTTTGAATGAGGAGAGGGTCAAATTTCTCCCCAAAGTTTACGCTATTTCAATCAGCATTGATCTCTGATCATTCACACTCTCTCCACATATACCCCTGTCTAGGAGACAGTCTCAAATGGGCGCATATAATCCTTGCTTTTAGCCTTGTCTACAGTGGCAAAAATCAGTTTGATAATTCAGTAATTGGTAGAAATTTTAGCCTCAGGCTTGGTTTTGTTTTTAGCCATTAGGGAGCAGCCAGCAGTGCCTTGTGATTCCGTGCAGCAGCACGCACATCTGGGCTGGAGTCACACGCTTATGCTCTTACTGTCCAGATGAGCTTTTTTTTTCTTTGCTCAACTAACACTGAATTAAGCCACTTCATTACACTTAATCGGAGCCAAGGGATATTTCCAGGCTGTGAGCTTTGGTGATGATCTGTATTTACTGAATCTTTCTCTTATCTCCTGCCCTCCCAAACTAATTTCTTTGTGAGGAACAGGCAGGTTTATTTTTCTTTCTATTTTTTCCCTCAGAGGTGCACGCTGCCTTTCTCTTGTGGACTGCTGGTTTAAATACATACAATGCCAGCTGCCCTGTTAAGAATTATTTGCACCCAAAAGTATTTCATTGGGTACTAATAATCGCCTCAGACAACTGTTAACCTCATAAAAGCCAAGACTAACATGGTGACTTTGAACTTTTTCTCGAGACTGCCAATGTTGACTGAATGGGCACTTTCTGTGGCCTTCAGAGACGAATTTTCCTGACCAGAAGGAATATTTGTCAGCAGAACAAGATGAAAAAAGGTGCTACTTCAACTCTTTCTGTTTCACCTGCTAGTTCACCAGCTAGACTTCAAGATTTGTACAGACTCTTCCTTATGCAATAAAATGTCATCAAATGTCAGGAAATATCAGGCTGTTATTCAAACCATTAGTCCAAAGGAAGTGTGACACAACTTTTTTTAGGTTTTTTTTTTAAGTCAAAGGCAGCTGTTATTTTCTGGCTCATAAGATGTCTGCTAAAATGCAACAGAAGTCTTACAAATATTTAGCAAGTTCCTTAAAAAGTAGTGCCCTTTTTTTTTTTTTTTTTTGTAATTTAACCTTCTAGTGTTCTCAGCAGGAAAAGAAAACATTATATTCCAAATTAATCCACTGAGACAAAAGGGGGAGAAAAAAGCACTTTGGATGTTCCCCCCCCACGCCAGTAAAAGCAAGTAAGTGAATTGATGATCAAACCCCAAAACCACTCATAGAATACAGCTCCTTAAGGCATACCAGAAGAATCTGAGGCATTTTTCCCCTCCATGCAGAGATATTAGTGAAGAGCTAAATACAACTTTTTAGTATTTGTTTTCAAGAATGTTTAGAGTACAAAGTCCACGCAGGTCACCAACACGGCTGCATGTTTGAATCTGTAGCAGCAGCAGCCTACGGAGTCAGAACCTCAACAGAAGGTAACACTGAAGAGTGGTAAGCAGCAGCTAATATCTTATTTTAACTGTCTTTTAACATCTGCATATTTTTAATATATAGAGGACAATTAATATAGAGAACAATTAATATAGATACACTTTTACTCAAAGATACATACAGAGAATACATACATATGCACGTATTTATACACAAGCACATATGTTTTCATATGTGCTTTTGTATTTTACACGCACATGAGAGTCCTTTAAGCTGAAAGGAAAAAGGGCGGAAAGGGCACGTCCTTTTTACAACTGCAAGAATCTCTGGGCCACATTTTGGCCAACTCTGTGCAGATGGTGTGACAAGTCCCGCAGACTCATCTGAAGTGCAAGTTTCTTTAGCCAAACGTCTCCCTCCTTTCCCACCAGTAAAAATAAATAAATAAAGAAGAAAAAGAAACAAAAAGGGAGCCTTGAGGGACTGGATGAGTCAGAGGTTAGTAATGAACTACAGACACTCATCCCTGGGTCAGCGGTTCACGCCTAGCCCATGTCAGGAGAGACGGCGAACTGTTGGCAGTCTGGACCTAGAGGAAGCTGCTTTACGATTCCCAGTCCCAATGCTGGGATCGCCTCAGCACAGCCGCCGGCAGCAGCAGGAGGAACATGACAGAAGGGAACTGAAAGACCCGAAATACTCACCAGCTCTGGAGAGAGACCACCCTGGTGACCCCCATCTGAGCTTCTGCCTCTGCTCCATCCACAGGGAGGTCTGTAGCACCGAGAGATGCCCAGAACATGCAGACACCAAAGTGCTCAGTGCCAAAGGACACGCATCGCAGCTTCACAGCGCAATCTGATTTTGGCATGTTTCTGGCATGGTATTTGAAACAAAGATACGAGGTGCCAGCATCATTGCTGTACACAGAACTAACAGCCACTTTCAGAACAAGAGTTTGCAAATTTGTTAGGAACAGGGTACGTTAGGGGCCGTATCCTGTACTTTTTTTCTATTTCCCACAATGCATTACTTGTTTACTCAGTTTACCCTGAAAGGAGGTTATATATATATAAAGTTGACCGTTCTCCTTAGAAGAGGCAAGCTTAGACCTGACATACTCTGTGCCCTGCTTTGGTGACTGACCCAGAGCAGTGTTATCGATTGCTTCCACAGACACTTTGCAGAGGTTTTCCTCCAGCTCCAGAGGTGGGATCTCTACTTGTTAAATCTAAAACAGACCAACACTCACTGTTTTTTATTCAATGTGGCTACAAATGAACAATACAGCTAACATCTATGAAATCTGCATGACTGTCTGGACTTCCATCAGATCTTCAAGTGGGTATTGACGTAACATCCTAACCAGCAAGCACTTTACCCCAGGAGGCACTCCAGCAACCTGCAACTCAAAGTGCAAAGGCAACACTGACCTTTTAAAACTAACACCTTCTTCCCCATCACTGATACGTCCAAGTATTTCTCTCCATTTCCCCAGAGGCCATGCTCCCCACAGAACAACCATTAACTATTTGATGTTGGCCTCACAACAGCAAATCATCAAAGGCGGATCACCCCTAAATGGTATCAATGGAAAGGCTGGAGAAAGAAGGGCCAGAAAGGAAAACACCCAGGAAGCCTTCACAGAGGAAAGAAAAGGAGATTTTTTTAAACACTGCTGTTTCCAATTTCTTTTTTTCTGTCTGCAGCAGAAGAACAGTTACAGTCCTGACACATTTCAGCAGAAGTAATGAAACACTTTTGTACCACAGCATTACTCTGACATTTAATTGACCATGGATTTCCATCTTTCGCCTTGCACAATTCCCCCATCAGAAACACTACCCCTTTAAAATTAATCATTCCATTTACACTTGTTTGGATTTATGTGTAACAGTTTCTATTTGGCCTCTCTCTCTTTTGCCTCTGTCATTGCCACTGAAAGCCCAGGACTGATTTTGTACCTGTGGTCAGCATGCTGAATTTTCTTCTGCTTTATTTACTTTACTGTAAGTCCACCTGAGAGCAGGTCAAGTCTGCACTAATTACCAGTATTTTTCAAACAGGCTATGCTTTCTATGCTGGTAGTATTAAGTTGAAAGGGGATATGTGTATTTCAGTACACAAGAGCAACGTCGGCATAGTAACTTTAGTTTAAAAATCTACCGCCTCACATCAGATGGTTGCTCTATTTAAAAACAACACAAAGGTTGCAGCTAAGTGACAGCCTAGGCTACAATACTGTGGACCTTCACCGGCTGAGGTCCATTTTGCGCTCTACCATGCCCATTTCCCACAAGGAAAGGACCATGCAATAACATAACCCCATTAATGTGAACAAAACCGGTATGTATTTAGCAGTCCTCTCAACATGTATGCCCAAGCTCAGCCTTCCCCAGGACAGTGGCTGGTGGCACAGAGTGCATCTCCTCTTGCGTACCTGTTCTGATGTTCCTGCAGCACTTGGTAGATGCTGATAAGGAAAGTTTGGTTTTTAAAGCTCCCCACAACGCAGTCCTTGTAGATACGAAACTCAGCAGCTGTGACGGCCTCGCCCTCAGGAATCTGAGACAAATTAAACTTGAACTCCTTGTGGTGCCGCTGGTGAGGCGTGAACTCCTTGTCATACTCAACTGCAGATGGGAAAAGGAAAGAAAAGGAAAAAAAGGAACCGTGACTAAAATTTAACAACAAAAGGTTTCCACATGCTGCCACCTGTTCCTCCAAAAAAAACAAGAATCCTGTTTTTTTCCTCCAAAGATAGCCTTGGCAAGTGCCAGGAAAGCTTATGCAGCTAAAGCCTTTCAAATACAGTACTCAGAAAAGATTAATGTTCACCTTCTCTAGCCAATGCCTTTGAGATTTCCTATTTTTTAAAAGAAAAGCCAGCTTTGACAGGTGAAATATGACCATGCATTTTGCTCCTGTGTGAAACTCTGAAGCTGTGACTGTCCGCAGCATTTTCCACCTGTGGATCAACATGTTCTTCACAGCATTTCCTTAAGTCTCGCATCCCTCTTCCAAGAGAGAAGACAATTAGGTCCATTTTGCTTTAGCGCATAAAGGCACAGACAGAAGTAAGTGTTAGCACCAGGTCAACCAATTCCCTAACTGTCCTAAAAACTGCTGTTTTCTGGCTCCCGGGTTTGTGCATTAGCCATCAGACTGCCTTGTGAGCAGAGTAAGATTAACGTGACATTTATATCCAGGGTTAAAGTTAACCAGAGCTCCCCTTCCTTTTGCAGAAGCTTATGTGAGAATGAGAGAGCCGAGAAGGAGCGACCCCTTTTGGTTTCTGGCCTTAGCCCTCCTCAGGTACGCTATCGGGTATGGAGTTTAAGACAGAGGCAAACCAGAACCCCTCCTTCTTCAGGCCTCACGATTTGCATTTTCTCTGTTTGAGGCCCCCTTTGCAAACTCTGCTTCTGGTCCCACTCTTGTATTTCTTGATTACATCTTGGTTTAGTCTGACTTTGATTTATTGTTCGTTATTTCTTCTAATTTTCTATTAGAAATTGCTTAAAACATTAACATATTATATAAACATACAAAATTACATCTTTAAAGCCCTGAGGGGAAAAAAAAAACAAAACAAAAAACTGTTCCCACCAGTGCAACTGAAGGAGTATATGCCAATGATGAATAAGTCACCATTATATTATCATTAGGGACATGATAACATTCAGAGAAAGCCACGAGGGAAGTACAGATCCCTTTTCACATTCGTCTTTGTGCTCACTTTTTGTTGATTCCTCCCCCCCACCCTTAATACATCAAACTGCAAAGGCGTCCACGAGACTACCCTCACAACATCCCATGAGGTAAGCAGCAATCCCCGTTTTACAGCTGGGATACTGAGTCACTGGGAGAGTGACTTGTCCAAGGACAGGCAGCGGAGGCTCACGGCAGAGCCAGAAACGACAGCCAATGTGCCTGAGGTTCATTGCTTTACCCACAGGTTAGCTCCCTGGAGAGCAGATACATCTCCTGGCCACTGGAAACAGCCCATGGAGATTTTCCCCTCTACCTTTCCCAACTGCCTGTTCCTCCGCATCCCCCAGTCCCAGTTTCATCTGTGTCCTCTCCCTTTCCTTTGGCAGCTCTTTCATGTGAGCTGCCTCATCTGGCTGGGTCCACGTCCTGGCTCCTTGCGAGACAGTTAGTCACATCCTTCTCTTTGAAGCTCGCCTGGAAATCTTTTCACCTCCGCATGACTGGTGCCGAGCATTTTGTGGGACACCACACTTGGAGATGCTGCATTAAGCGCTGCCATGGGGCGACCAGGCAAACTCGCAAACTGCTGTCAGAGTCGGATGCTGCTGCCAATTTTGGCAGTCTCGCATTGCATCTGTCTGAGCAGTTTAGATGCCAAATGACTGACAAATGCGGGCGACCAGACCCTATGGCTTCCAGAAAGGAGATGGTAACACCCAGCATCTCCATCAGAGACTGCACCAAGGCAAATGATAGTACCGCTCACTTGCAGTGCCACCTAGGAATTACCTTGCTGGCCATCAGTTACCGGCAAACTGGGCTTCCCTTTGAAGCACACACCCCTGCTTTTAATTGCGAATGACTCTGGCAATGCTGGACTGGTTGGCATGACTTGTGTGTACGCCCTCTGAGAAGGGGCCCGAGCTGCCTGGTTATTCTCCACCCCGACGCAAGCGCCGCAGGACGCATTTCCCAAAACAGAGTGGTCACATACTTTTCAGAAACTCGCAAACATCCAACCAACAAGAAACTGTGTTTGGCTGCTTGCAGCAGAACGACGTGCCCAACTTGGCCTTTTTACTTGCTGCTACAAGACAAGAGGATGTAATTAATGGTGAGGGAATGTCTAAATCCACAGGTTTGGAGAGACGCGCGTATGAAGCAACAATTCTCGATTTAGAATGTGCAAAGTCCTTCCTCAAGGGTGCAATGACCAGCCGAAAACCACGTGTGTCCCCCCCTCCCCATCACGGGGACGAGATGACCTGCAGGCGAGTGCAGCAAGGCAGTTTTCCCGCAGGCTCATGGCTGAGGACGATAAAGGAGGATCAGGAAGATCAAGGGGAAGGACACAACCAGGATGAGCAGCAGAACCCCATCAGGGTGCCGGAAAACTAAAATTACAGCAGAGAGAAACCGTAAAGGGAATATAAGGGAATATTTGATGCTTCCTGCCAGCTATGGCCCCACATCAAGATGCAACGTGGCCTCTCCAAGCGCACGAGGGAGAGCGCAGAGCCATCCCACCCGGCACGGGGCTCAAAATGAGCCCAAACATCACTTTTTGTTGTTCCTTTCCAACCTCAAGTCAGCTACGGCGGCCTTACCTCCACCTGCCTCCACTACAAAATACGCAGTTTAAAAGCGATATAGCCAGACTCTAGTCCTTTAAATCAGTATTTTCCCCTACCCCTCTTCTAAAAAGTCAAACACAAGCCACAAGAGGAAGAAAAATCCACCAAAACATCTACCACAGAGCATCACAAGTAGCTGCAGGTACGACACTTGACTCCGAGTACCCTTTCCCAGTTTATAACTTGCCCGATATGTTTAGAATAGTATTTTCCTGTTTTTTAAAACTCTCTTCCTTTATCCCCGTCCTTGTCCGAATACCCTGCACAATCACAGAAGCTGACTAAATTGATTACAGGGGAAACATTCAGACTGATTTCATTATCAGGCTTGGCAGAATAAACAACCTGAAACATACAAACAAGGAAACCTTTTTTTAATCCTTCAGGTTAGGTAATTTAGCTTTTTCTGTTATAAGAAAGCCACATTTAGAAAGAAATACTGTTAAGTTGATGGTGTCCTCCCAGTTGCGTCCCTATAACATCACAGGATGGAAAAAAGCCTACATTAAGCTTGTATGAAGCAAGTATAAAAGCTTAATGAGTTGGAAAGTTTTTCTGGCTGTGTATCTTCCCATGATACAATGGAGGGTGGGTTTTTTTTTTCTTCGTGGGAGTGGTGAGATATTTAAGTTCTATATACTTATTGTCACCCCATCAAGTTAATAATCAACTGTTTTCATTCAGCAAGACAGCTTAAAAATATAAAATGCCAACAGTTCTTCTCTGGGGGCTTTTTACCCCCTGGAAACTGTTCATTTTTAACAAAGAAGTCAAGTTTTAGAACAGTAAAATTTGGACAGGCAAGATCCAAGCCACCGGTTCCCAGGATTGCCCAGTCTGTATTGCTATTGCGTTACAACGCATCAGATGGCCTCGTATTCAAAATGCAGGCCGCACATGCCAAAATGCAAGGCAACAGCAAAAAGGAGAAATCATTTCTCAAGCTACTTTCCAATTATTTTTTTTTCCCCACGTGAATTCATTCAGGTCAGTCTGATCGGTGACATGTGAAATCCAAAGCTAATTTCCATCCAAAGATGGACATGTGCATGTCCCAACTTCGTAAAGCCCTTGCAGGGAAAATCAGGCAGCTCACAGCCAGGGCAGGTTGAAAGCAAGCAGCTCTGAGTGGTGCTGGCCTCCCATAACCTCTCCCCAGTGCTGGCCAGAACATCAGGACCAAGCCAGGCAACACCAGGGATTGTAGGGTCATGACAAGAACTACAGCCGCATAAAATTCATCCTCATGGTCAGACTATATTATCCTGAACATTATTACTCATTTGCTGGAGTAGCTCCTTGGAGACTACAGATCCAGGCATGCACATACCAGTGCGACTTGGGAAAGGAGACGGCAAACAGAGGTTTTAGCCCATCATGGGTGCACGTCCTCTGAGCCAAAGGGACTGTCCGTTCCACCACGCAGGTCTCTGCCCCCATCCTGGCTGGGGCTTTGGCTGCTCCTTTGGTTGCAGCACAAAGGAGAGTCTGAGCTGTGGACACCAGGAGTACTTGCCCCTGAGTTTTCATTACAGCTCATTTCTGAGAAGAGTGGCTGAGCATGCACAAACAGTTAACAGAGAAGCCTGCCAGTAGCTCTTTACATCCCCTTAACAAATATTTTTAAATGCTATACAAACACATCACTATTGTTGAGCAGTTAAAAAGGCAAGAATGGCAAAATTAGGGTTACTGTGGTTTTGAATTTTGTGTATTCTAATTCTAACCCAGTGTTGCAATAGCCAATTTAAGGACAAAATGTCCTTGGTTTAAAAATAGCATACTGCTTACAATACTTGTTACTTTAAAAGCACTGCACCAAAAAAAATTAATTAAGAAATTAACACAATGCATCTATTTTGGTAACTATACCATCCTACTTCCATTTGAGTGTGTCGCATACACCTTGGACCAAAGGAAATGTTACCCTAATGACAGTCATGGAAATAAACTCTTCTTGTGCATAGGAATTTTTCAGCATTTCTTTTTGGATCTAAAGTAACTGGTATGCAGAAATAACAGGACAACAGTCTTTCCCAAGTAAACACAATTTTCACGCAGAACAGTAGCACCAAATGTCAGGATATTTGGTGTTTTTCTCCAGTTGTCAGCTGTTGAGAAAAGCATTAGGTCAGGTGTTCAGGTGAGAATCTCAGTGGTGGCTTAAGAAAGTCTCTAGCTCATACTCTAGAAGCTAAAGCCAAAAATACTAACAGGTATACTCATAGCATAGAGCTCCAAAACTATATATTTTTTAAGAAATTGTCTATATAAATAATTGTCATTTCCACGACAACCTGGCTCCTTGGTGGGGGCAGAGAAGGAGCGGGGTTGCAAATGAATGAGATGGTTATTTAGGATGGGATATTCTGCATCTGTCCTGTCCCCAGCAAGGCTGAAACTTCTGAAGAATCTTTTGCAAGATCATCAATGATGACTTGATTTTGCAGGGCCACTGCAACCACACTCCAGCAAACGCAACCAGTATTCATAGCCTGCTTATGCTTATGCAAAGAGTTTTGCACAAGCGCTCATGAATTCAGTTGGAGTACAAATATAAGCCATTCCTACTCATTTCTTCTCAGCCTTCATACATGACCCCCTCCCTAATAAAATGAGAAAGCCCCTGAAAACTGAAGTTGTTAACAGGAGATTCACCACCATAGCTACATAATAAGTGCAGAGGCAACTTCTCCGTTTTATGTCACCAATTTCTGCATTAAGTCAACAGCATTTATCACATCTGGAGCAATGAAGCAGTGGATTAGGCCTCAAATACTTTAAGCATTACCACAGCTCCAACAGTCCCCTCTAATAAAAGGACCATGTATATATATGACTTATCTACTGCTGCAACCTTACAGCTGCACCACTGGAATTTCTTCAATAATAGCTGTCAATAGTTTGCACAGGACGAAATTTATGTAAGCTTAAAAAAACTCCTCAACCTTGGTCACAGTTGCTGTAAAAAGAAGTAAAAGGCAGTAAGAATCAAAGTATAGAGCAGGATTAATATAGAAGTTAGTAGTACTTTTATAAGACAAACTGATAAGACAGTGGGGGAGGACAGAAGACAAGGTTTCAGGCATGCAAGCCTTTCGGGCATCCAAGCTGAGGGATGTCCAACTCCAGCGCAAGACTCAGTCTTCATTTGGGTCCTACAATTTTCCTCCTATTTCACAAAAAGTGCTTATCTAGACCATCAGACACGGGGATCTACGTGGATGGGACCTGCAGCACATCCTTTTTACTCTGAAAAGATGACCAGGATATGCCTGAAGTCTTGTCTCTGTTTTCCAAATCTATCAGGCCAATCTAAAAAAAGACACCAAGTCTCCCAAACAGTCCCGCCTCACTGACAGACAATCACAACTATGGAAGCAGTGTTACTATCAAAGATTAAAGCTGACGACCTTTATTACTAAAATAAGCGGTTTCTCCTAAATACTGTGTAAAAAAGAGCAAAGAGTACAACCCAAAGAGTATGAAGTACCAGTTTAATGTCTTAAAATTGGAAGAACAGAAGAGTAAAAGGCTTCACACCTACTTTCTGCTGGTTAACAAGGAAACAGAAGTTAAGTTGTGCTGAGTGGACCCGCAGATGCAACAGCAGGCCAGCAGCAAAAAGAGATGGCTCCTGGAAGTAGTGAGGATGAATCAGGGAAAGGATCCCTGCTGCCTGTTTTTCACACTTACGTATAGTATGTGCCACTGTCAGCTGGATACCAGGCTAGAGAGACGTGGGGTCTAACCCACTGCAGTGACACCCTAAATCCACTACTGCTTAGAGGCAGAACTGACCACTTTGTCTTTACAGTAAGGACCCAAAAGAAAGCAAAACCTTCCCATTCTCCAAACTAAGATTTATTAGCATACCATTTCACAAATAGTGAGCAAGAAAATTCTTTAAAATAGAGGAAACTCAGGTGAGACATTAAAATAAAAGGTCCGAAAGCAAATCCTCCCCTGCCCAACATGCACAAGGGTTGGGGAGATCCTTTCTTCCCACCTTGCTCTCAGCCCAGCGACTTCAAATACCTTCCACAATCACAGCAACTCTACACAGCCCCTCAGGGTCTCTAAGAATAGACTGCCTCTTTATGTCACCCCGACTGTGGCGACGAATGCATCGCCTACATCGAGCACGTTCCCTACTGCCCCTGCTCCCGCTCTCCTACGTGCCAGGTCTCCCCAGGTCCGTCCCTCCCTCCTTGCGCCCTTCTGAAAAGCAGAATGAGCAAAAATAACTAATTTTAAAAAAGCAGTCCCTCTGCCTCCCAGACATCCCCCCTGGATTTGCAGTACAGCATCCCCAACAAACAGACCAAGGTTTGTTCTCACAGATAAGAGCATGTAAAAGCTCACTGGACATCAGTAATGAACTTTTCCCGCTTGCACTCTTGGTGATAAAAAGTTTTTAAACAGAAAAAAAAGTCAAGATACTTATGGTTGAATCTGGCATTGCACCTTTTGTTGATCCCTCTGAGTCCAGCTGAGGTGGTCTAGAGACAACAGCTAGCTGTGCTACCATAAACGTAATAAAGTTGGAAGTTAATGCCTAGACAGCTTAAAAATAAGAAGAAGATTCAAGGCCAACAAACTCCAAAAGGGTGCTTTCTTCGAAACAGCTATAATATCACATCTGGGCTGCCACAATATAAAGTGGATTTATTCCACTAACTTCAGTGGATTGATGCCAGTTTACATCCCATGAAGACCTGGCTTTATACTCAATAGCTGTGAGTGCCAGAAAAGAATGACTCAGAAAAATAACCCACCATTAATCCAATCCCAATGTAATTATGGAGGTTAAATTTAAACAATAGCAAATCACTCTCTAAACATAACACTCTACAGAAGATCTTCAAAGGAGGAGGGCCTTTGACTTTTGGACAAGAAATACAACTGAGCTCTTCTTTGTTTCTTTGTGCTGGGAATCAAGCTGGAATCGGCTTGTAAAATCAGGTTATAACAGTTGCACAACAGCTTCCTTTCAGGATTCTTGAACCAAAGGCAGTCTAAAAATCAAAATAATGCACTAACCAAATATATAATACCCACAGGACACCAGCAAGTACTAAAAGGCATTTTCACAGTATCCACAAAGATGCCTACTGTATGGCCAGTAAAGCTTTTCCACTCTACACTGGGAGGCAGGCGGCACGGGGGACCAGCCTTGCGCCAGCATGTGATGGGAAGAGCTAAAGTGAAGATGAGGAGGAGGAGAGCCCTTGGCAGAACACTCTTGGGGGGAGCTAGGCCCAGGAAGCTGACCGCAGGCCACCAGCATCTCCACCACCAGCACTCACTTTCGGGCTTCCTGTGCTGTCCCCCTTGCAATAACAGAGATCACTTTGCAACTGCAAAGGCAGCTGCCTCCTACATCCCCTCCCCATGGCTTCTGAACACAAATGTTAACAAAACTGGTATTTTCTTTCCATACGCTGGCACATACGGCAGGTCCCTGCACTGAAAACAGTGTTGTATCTTGGGAAAACAAAACATCTTTCTGCTTAAGAGATGCCAAAATGCTTTATCAAAGGCACTACTGTTTGCATTTTTGTGGCAATATTAATGCAGTTCCCACTGAGAAGTTGATAAAGACCCTGGCTGCAAAAACACCCCTCTGGAAGAAGTGATCTGAAGCTATTTCTGTATTGAGTTTCCAAATAATTTACGATTAAAATAATATTATGCTTTCCAAAAAACATTTCTACGTCACAGCCAGGTTTCATGCTTGCAGACCCAGAGTTCAGGGAAGAAGGCGATGCTGTCAGCCTGGCGGCAGGGACACATGATAGGAAGTGCTGAGCAGCTACGCATGTGGAGGGATGAGGATGCTCCTACTGCTCCTGTTTGCTCCCGTGGGTTTTGGTTGCTCCTGCGTCCATGCCTACACAGTTACTGCCCAGGACACTTAGAGCCACCCACAGAAATCATCTGCTCACGGTGTTTCCCACCCTCCAGGCTCACCACGGGTCACGCCGCATTTCCTGATGGCATGGCCATCGGCATGCAGCTCCCTGGAAGCGCGCAGCTGCCCCAGGAGCACCAACTGGGTCTGGAAACGTTTTCAGGATTTTTTAAATGTTGTAGCAGTTGCCTGGCTTATCTCGCATCATCCCTCAAAATTATCTGCCCTTCCACAGGATCTTAAGGCAGTCTAAACTAATTCACTTGCCCTTTTGAGCTAAATTTCAAAACCGAGGTTGTGCAAAGTTGGAATTTTTTTTAAATTCACAGGCATTTCCCTCTCTGCTTTTTTCACAGGGGAGGTTTTAAAGTTTATCAGCAAGACTGTGATCAACCAGCAGCAAGTAGGAAAGCAGGCAATGTGAATATATTTGCAAGTGAAGCTTTACGCTTTCATTTTGTTGAACACTCATCTCAGCATCACAGGCAGGTTTCAGCTTTTCATTTAATAGCCCAGCTGAGAAAGATATCTCCTGAACACAATGCAATCACTCCCTGTGAAAATACTGCCCAGAGTGCTTAAGGTTTTATAAATTATTGAAAAGGTTTAATCCAGCACTTGAGACACCGATACACAAAAAATCAGCCATGCTTCAGAGCTTGTCATGCTGTTCCAAAGCCTACACCACCACACTGTAATGGCAGCAATGCTGACATGACTTGTGACTCCAGTGGACACCATGAAATGCTGCTGTGACACTTAATATTTAGTGTTTAGTATTTTTACACAGGGCTCCAATTTCAAACGACTGCATTAAGCAGCAGCCAGCCAAAGAACCACCAAAGAGGCTTTGGGGAACCCCCTTTAATGGAGATGTGAGAGAGCACAAAGGACACCGGACTTGATATCGGCCAGAGAAAAGAGAGGACATAAGAAAGGAGGAAGCCCTGTACCTAAGGAGGGCAGAAAGTGACGGCAGGGATAAAAAGAGTAAAATCATGGTCTGGAGATGCCACAAGTTCCCAACGTTCAATGCAACTACGGAGCAAACACTCTCCAGGAGACTCGAGACGAGAAGACGCCACAGCTCCTGAAGACTGAGGAGAGCGAATGCATGAAGTATTTGAAGTAACATGAAATAGTTTAAAGATTTTTATTCCTAATTATGTGTATTTGTCTAAGGAGCAGCGTGGTTTGGAAGTGAACCCCCACTCACTGCCTCCGTTTACCGTGTGCTGGCTCAGCACACCAAGCTGAAGGAAGCGGCTCCAACGTGCCACCGGGACAGGAGGCTCCCCACCACTGCTGGGGTGTAGCACCACCATGGCCCCAGGACAACCCCCTCTGCTGACTGCAAGAGCCAGAGCTTTGGAAGACATTGAGCTACGCAGAAACACCAGAGCGCCCTTGCTAAACCCGCCATTTCTCTTGCTACCTTTCTTATTTATCACTCCTTTCTCCCTGTCCTTCTGCCCTGGCCATCCTGCCAGGCTCCCTGAAGGCTCAGGAGAGGCTCCCTCAGGCCCGGGGTGAGGGGGAGTGCGCTGAGGGCTTGTGCCACAGCCGCGACTCGTTTTCGGTTCCTCTCCTTTGCACATGATGAGGCTTCACAGCAGCAGTGGAGGCAGAGCCCCCAGCAGGCAGATACCACCACCACGTGAGGAGGCCCCCATGGGCAGCATGGCACACGCTAGAGGAGCCCCACGGGGGCCTGCGGTTATAGCAGCATGGGTCTGTCAGAAACTCTTCTTTCAGAAAGGTCTGACCAACACCTGCGTGGTGTCACGTTTGGTCCTGGGGACTGTAGGAGACCCAAGGCAAAGCAAACCCTCTTTAATGGAGACGTGAGGAGCCCCAGCACTGGCTGCCCTGATCTCCTCCCACTCTGCCATATCACTTGCGATGGCAGACATGAATAACGTCAGGCTGTCAGGATAACAGCCTCTGTCTCCCACGGATAACAAGGAGCCTGACTGCCTGCAGGGTGCGCATAACCCTGCTCCCCCAGCACGCTTTTCTCGTAGGGACAAACTAAAGAGCTGGGAGGGAGAGTGAAGGACAAGGAAAGAGGGATGGAAGAAGGAAAAGGAAAGTCTCACCACTTCCACAGCCTTCTCCAGCCAAGGCAGACAGGCCGTGAAGCCCCTTAGGGCTCTCACTGCGCAACCCTAACACAACTGGGAACCGCTCAAGAGCTGTGACCATGAAAACTGAAGAAAACTTAACAAGAGACAGAAATCCCAGAATATTTTACAGCAATTACAGCAATGTGAGGTAACCGTCCCTCTTTCCGAGGCAATAACATCTTGCAAAGCACTCTCAACACGCTTGCCCTATGTCCCATTTTGTCCCCACCATGCACACTTCCCCCCCGAGGCAGGTCGTGGCCTTGCTCCATGCCCTGCACAGCCCCAAGTTCACACTCCTCCATGAGAGCCATGTTATGTGGGACCGGCCACGCCTGCTCCAACCAAAGCTCCCTGCTGCCTGACTTGCACCCGCAGACGCCTTTGGAAAAGCAGAAAAAGGGGGCAAGCCTACCTAATATGTCCCCAGAGCCTTCTCCTAGCAAGTGCCATGGTGTAAGCCCAGCACCACATGGACCTTGCTTTAGACAAGATAAGCTCTGAGCACATTTGCCCTCCATGCAAGCCACAGGAGGGATGAGGCCAGAGTCAACCAGAGGGAGCTCCTGGTGTGCCTCCATCGTAAAAACGGAGGTCTCCTGCCCTACAAAACCACCAAAATCCCATTTTTTAATCTGCCCACTGGCCACGCCAGCAGGGTGCAATCTGGGAGGTGACTTTTTTACCTCTGAAATCTCATCTGCTGTTGACCAATATAACGATGCTGTGGAGAGCCAAGCAGCCGTCAGACATTTAAAAATTTGCAGCCGCTGTGGGCGGTTGGAGCAGAGGTCACAAAATGGTCATTAATAGTTTTACCTAACCTGCAGCCTTTCGGCTTCTCAAAACACGGCTTTAAAATGAAAAGAAAATGACATCACATAGCTTTAACGATCTGCGTAGGGGTAAAGAATTTCACCCTAAAAAAAAAAAAAGAAAAAAAACCTTGACAAAAGCCCCAGTTTGCCTAACAGCTTTTCTCTGAGCCTTCCTTTTTCATTATTTTTTATATTCCCATATCCCCCAGTGACCAGAAGCATACTTGGAATGTCTCTGTCCATCTGATAAAGCCATCGGTGGCTGCAGCCCTGCGCCGGGCCCGCAGGGGACACAGCTCCTCTCCCAGCCGCAGAGCATGGTGCCCAGCCCGGTCAAAAGCCAGGGAGATGCAATGCTTTGGGAAAGATGGAAGAATCCCAGTCAGGGTGGGAAATCCTAGGGAAAAAGTAAGACTTGAGGAAAAACACCATTAAAAGAACTACTAAACCAGGATTTGTGGAATAATCCTTAGTTCCACATAGTTGGCCTGACTTTAATACAGTAGCATAGCTGGGTAGTTCACCTGAAAAACATCCAGCAGGAAAAGGGACAGCCTCTGCCAAGTTCTACTTCCCCCCCTCTTCTTTCCCCCTCTCCCCCCCACTTTCACCAAATACACAAAGCAATCCTTGGGTTCTAGGCATTTAAAAATAAAAGTTACTTACAAAAGGTTTTAAAGTAACAGCACATAAATTGAATCCAAAAGTCCTCAGGTTAACAAATAGGAAATTAATAAACCTCGCTGGTTTGAAAACCAACCCCGTATGTAGGCATTTCTGGCTTTCAGTTTATCTTGACCCTTTTCCTTAAATTATCAGGTTCCTGGAGACAGAATTTAAAATGAACAAAGGAGAAGGTGTTAAAATTCTCAGCAGAGCTGCTTGCCCACAAATTAATTTTTAGACATTTGGCTTCTATATCTTCGCTCTTTGCGATTCATGTCCTGGCTGTTTGGCTATCCCAGAATTTCTCTGCCCCACCCAATCCAGCCTTGTCATCACTGATTTTATTTTTCCGCTCCTTCTCTCTTAGTAATGCCCTCCTCTCTTGCCTTGACTGGTCACATGCCATCCTTGGAGAAAAACATCAAGACTCTTCCAACTTTTCGTAAAGATAAATATACACAGAGAGATCGATTTAAACAAATATCCACAACCAGTTTCAAATTTTGGTCTTAAAATACATCTTTTATCTTTTGTCGTGCTTGAACTGTTTTTAATGTTGTCAACAGCTGAATTGCCCAGACACAGATTGTAGTTTATGACTTAGTGGCGAGCACATTGGTTACAAAAAAGTTTGCTTTTTTTTTTAAAAAAGTCTTTAAAAATCTTTTTTTCTTTTTTAAAGTTACTGCAGGATGGTAATGCTATAGATCTGACAGGGAGATAGCTGCCATACCTAGTCCATTTTTGTTTGTGTTTTAATAAGAAAACCACCAACCATTAGAAAGTTTGGATCAGGCTAACACCTCAATGCACTCTCTTTACAAAACATACAGACATTAGGATGATCTGACAAGCAAACTCCTTTTTAACGCATATTTACCGAACCCTTTTTACCCCTGCATGCTAAACCACCCTAACAAGTGGGGTTGTGGCTCGCGTGAGTGAATGTTTTTACTGCCGTTCTCACGTAGAGACAGCAAGGCTAAAGCTTTATATAATGTTTGCATGCAGAAAAAAGGCACTTAATTATATGGCATGTCCCAGTAAAGAACTTCCTCCAGTTGAAATAGGAGAACAGGAACCTAAATGTTTTATAATTGATGTTATTAGCTGCAGCTGCTATCATACTTGGAGAAATCTCCAACTCAGAAACAGCAGTGATGAAGCGCTCCAAGATGAGTAATAATACGCTTGATATTAAGGGAGGGGGATAAAAAGGATTCTAAAAAATGCACTCTCTGGTACAATAACAGTCTCTCAGAGAATTGCCAGGCAGAAAACACTGCGGGATACCAAAAGAAAAACACACCACATTTAAAGTGTTGTCTCCATTAAACTGAAATTGGGGGGGAGGGGGAAGTGGGTAGAGAGGAAACCCCTTGTATTTATCTAACCTACGTGAATGCTAATGCTCACATGTGTGTTGTAACAAGATTGGGGACTTTGAAAGCTCTAATCAGTAGATGCATGAGCAAATATTTATTCTGATCCATTCCAACTCTCTGTGGTTTGTAAATCCCCAAGAAAAAAAAAATCTGCAGAACAAACCAGTCTAGACCACAGATTTTGGCTACTTTATGCTAGTTAGAAAATTACAGGAAACAGGCCAACTCCAAGGAGGGTTTTTTTGGTGGACTTTTTTGTTTGTTTTCTGAAGACCTGTGACTACCTGATGTACGTGCACTTGTTTGGGTAGCCAAAGAGAATTCTTTTGGGCATTCTTTAAAGCATAATCACGGCAATATAGAATTCCACATGCTTGATGTCTCAGTGAGGTGTTGATGTATATAACCTTGCAGGCTCTTTCTGACCCACGCTTTTCATCCAAAGATTTTTAAAAAAACCCAACCCGAATAATAACGCCTTTGTATTTCAAGATCCCGAAGAGTTTCTAGCAACATTATTTCTTACCCTGTTACCCAAACGCATGGAAAGAATCACTCGATATCTTTCCATCAGAGGAAAATCCAAGCTGGAAAATATTTTAGATAGAAAGTTTATCTTATTGGGGATAGCATCCATTCAAAGTGTTAGAAGATCTTTCCATCCAGCATTAGAAAACCTTTTCTATGGGACAAAGACAAAGTTTCTGCCTTTACCATGTGGAAAAAATCAAAAGCTTGAGCAACTCTGCTTTAGCCTGAGCCAGAAAGAGTCTGGGTGAAACAGAACTCTCGGCTCCTACTGTAGGCACTGAGATAAGGCCCCTAAGATAAGGGAATGTAAAAAATACTGGTAAATACAATATATTTTATAATAAGTATTAAGAGTATTTCCATTAGAAGTGCTTTTCTCATAACTGTCCTCTTAATATTTTGGATTTGGGTTTTTTTCTTTCAATTAGGGAAAACAAACCCACAATGAGATATTTTTAGTGGGAAGAAATATTTCTGTTCAAAGACTAGCTTTTATTATAAACACAAAAAAGCTGATGCTCAACAATAGCAAAGCTGATACAAACCTCCTTGAGTACGTATTTTAACCTCATATTTCTGGCTCAATTTTAGGAAAAGTTTTTCTCCTCTGCCACTGCCTTTCTACTGCTTCTTCATAGCTGTTCATGGTGGCAAGAGCAGCACCATTGCAGCAACAGCAGCTGGGATAGTTACCCTGCATCCAATGCATCGCTTGCCATAGGGCCTACCCAAGTTGCATCTCACTCACAAAGGCACTGGGCATGGGCAGCAGTCTGATAACTGACAGCCTAACCTATCCGAGATAAGGTTATTACCACCTGTGATTTACCACAGTCATAGATTTGATGTGGCTTGGTGCATCACAAATAAATCCTCTTCAGGTACTGTGGGATTACCAAGTGTAAACATCAAGGCCTTTAGACAGGCATCTGAAACAGCGTGACTATTTAGTTAAAAAAATCCCAACCAAACAAACACACAAAAAAAGCCAACTGTCCTCTGCACTCAGAAGAAAGTGTGATGGAAAGTCTTTGAAGAGGCACCCAAATCTGAATACGGCATGGGAGCTCCCCTCCCCTGTCTCTAATTGCCTTCAAGAGGGGAACCATCTCAGCACCTTCCAAGAAAAGGACCTTCCCATGGGCAATTGGATGACTTGAATGTTCTGCAAATTAAACAACCTTCTTTTTGTTTCCCTTGTTCATTACAAAGCTACTGAGCCCCTAGGGCAAGTCCCAGCTCCTAGAGCTGCCCTTCAGGCTGTCACCACCACTTTCACTCTTTAGCGGGCTCAGACCATGCAAACACTACTCCAATCTCAGCGTCTGCCAAAGCCTATGGTCGCTGGTCTCAGGACACCTCGGAAAGCCCATTCTGACACTTTTCTGGATAAAGTGAAAAGGAAAGGAGTGAAGGACGAGTCTTTTCTTACCTCCCTCTTCTACTATTTTATTTGTGGCAGCTTTGCAGTTAAGTTTGCAAGGGATCTCCAAAATAAACTAGATTTTGCCCCCTCCTCCCTGTTAAAATCCATTTTACAAGTCATATTGCTTTCAGAATTGATGGGATAGAGAAAAGACAAAGTTCATGAGCTAGTCTACCCATAAATAAATACAAGTTTAGAAGGACTTGTTAAGGCCCTTTTATTTTGGTTATGTTGCTAACAGCAAAATGTGCACTGATAAACTTTCCAAATTAATACATATATAAGGGTGGAATCGAGTACAAGATGATTCAGTTCAAGTAAAAAACAGTTTTGTTACTGTAATATAAAATATCTCTATAGATTGCCTCTGTGTGAGCAACTTTACCCACATTACGGCACGACCTCAGAAGCAAAACAGGTAAATGGATCCAAAATTAAAACTGAGAAAATAATACAGTGAAATGCCGTAAAATTTACTATCTGCTAATACATACAAATAGCCAACTCTCAGGTTCACATTCTGTGCTCCATCTTGGTGGTGAAGATGGAGTGGATGGGCATTTTAGGACTAAATTTTGTTTTCCACTGAAAAATAGTTTTGTTTGAAACAGAAGTATTTCTCAGGAGCAAGACGATTTCATTTAAAAAAAACAAACAGTTAACTTCAGAACAAATTGGGGTGAAAGTAGGCCATTTGTATCTTTTCATCTAGTGATTTCTGTTTTCTTGCAAGTTTGAATTTTTGTGTACTGTTAGCATGAAACTTCTTGCTTCGGCAAAGCATAATTTCAGCATTTTTGTTTCACTAGTTTAACTTTGTGATATTTTGGTTCCAGCAGAACAAGAGAAGATGCTAAAGTTGCATTTCTGTACAGCTCAGGTAAGGCTGAGGGTGGGGTGTATTTTTGCTCTATCCTTCCCCAAAGACTTGTATTTCTTGTACACACAGCTTTAATGTTATATTTCCTGACGTGGATTAGTTTTCTTCTGAAAACTGAATGTTCTTGAAAGACTGCACACTCTTAAATAACCAATATGGGCTGAATCAAAAGTCTCTTGGACAGATACATGTCACATTCCATATACAACAAATACTCCTCCTTTCCCCACGCTGTATTCTTTGTCCAAGGAGATACATGTTACAAGATCAAACTTACCAGCATTAAGCAATGGCAAGAAACTGCCTCTCAAATTCCCTTCCAACACAGACACCTTGGCTAGGAAAGTTATGGTCTTGCTTGATTTCCACATTACTGAAAAACAGAGCTTCAATAAGGAATATTACTGAATAAGCAGTAAAAAATTCTTATTTTTATTCCTATTAGAAATTCTTTACAAGCTTTACAGACACCATCATGGCTTAGATGTCTTACAGGTAACTGTAAACTAGACTCAGCAATGCACTGCTTAAGAAGCTAAACATCTCTTTAATAGCGTGAATAAGATTTTCAAATGTTGATACACTCAATTAGATACTTAAGCGCTCAAAGTTTGCAAAACTGCTCATCTGCTGCAATTCTCATCCAATTTCTATTTTGGAAAATTAACCACGGCAAGAAGGCCTAGAATTCATAACTCATTGAGGCACCTGGTTCACCCTGGTTTTCACAGTACCTCAATCATTTTCAGCAGCTGTGCCTTTGCATTAAAAGCTGAAGCTCACAGGAACACACCTACTGATCTTAAAAAGCCCAGGACTATGAAAGGGCAAGAAACAGAGCTCCCATTTCCAAAACACCAGCATTTCCAAGTGGATGCTGTTTAATGTCAGACTGGAACCAAAATATCACAAAGTTAAACTAGTGAAACAAAAATGCTGAAATTATGCTTTGCCGAAGCAAGAAGTTTCATGCTAACAGTACACAAAAATTCAAACTTGCAAGAAAACAGAAATCACTAGATGAAAAGATACAAATGGCCTACTTTCACCTCAATTTGTTCTGAAGTTAACTGTTTGGTTTTTTTTAATGAAATCGTCTTGCTCCTGAGAAATACTTCTGTTTCAAACAAAACTATTTTTCAGTGGAAAGCAAAATTTAGTCCTAAAATGCCCATCCAATCCCATCTGCGACCCCAGCTGCAGTGCTGGGTGCTTGGCCTGCTATCTCCACTGAGAAGAGTCCCATCCCCACAGGGAGAGCAGATCAGCAGAGGACCAGAGTGCTGTAGGGGACAGTTCCTCCAAAACAGCACCAATCCCTTGCCCAAAAAGTTTAACAGCATTGGGCTGTAGGGTGGTACCACTGGGCTGTCAAGGCACTGATATCACAACAGGTAGAAATGCCATCACCACCACGAAGACATATTAGTCCTCTATGGGGAGGTGCACAGAGCACCATGTGTATTTCCTCTTATGGATACACTCAAAAGAAGTCCTTTACAGAGACACAGGTGAGGTTTCTCCAGCAATTTAAGCCCAGCTTTATGCAAACTCTGGGTGACACTGGAGTGGATGGCAGTGCTTCCATCACGTTGCGTGAAACTGCCCGTTAGAGAGGCAAGAGCTTGCAGAGAGAAAGAGCTCAGGGAAAACGCTCTGGTTTCAGTGGAGGCTGCTACTTTATCAGGCGGAATCCAGAAGTACATTTACACCTTTTCAGCAAATTCACAAAGAGCTAAGCTGTGCTGAAACAGTTATCAGAAGGTCTTGCACACACCTCTGCTTGGGCAAGAAGGCTCAACCAAAACCATACCAATGCCCGAAGCTGACACCCGTGAGTTATTTGAAGTACTGCAATCAAAACAGTGTCCCTCAACTAGAAGCTCTGTAGGACAAGTTATTTTGTTAACTGATGTAATAGCCACACCTTTCACAAACCAACAATAGGTAGGTTAAGAGTCTCCTGAAAACCCCTTTACACTCTTAACTCATTGTTAAGAGTCTCGCGAAAACCCCTTCCCACAAAGCAACCTCTCTCCAAGTTATTTGACCAACTGCAGGTATTTGCTTCTGACATAAAACCAAACACAAGTCTATTTGCTTTTGGTTTTTAAAAAAATATCTTGGAAAGATCTTGGGAAACTAGAATGTAAATTATTTGGCAGCTTCCCTCACAATGCTTTTCTCTCTACATGAAATATTTTGCTGGCATCTGTAACAAATCTATATTTTTAATACCAGTAGCATGCTGGACAAGCAAGGCAATTTAACACTGGAAAATATTCTGCTTGATTTTCCTCATTTCCCAATAAAATTGGCTGACCTTTATTTGGCTGTTCACCTCCACCAACTAAAGACTGACATCTGCTTTTTGGTCTATGTAGGTAATAGAAAGTTTCCATTTATTTAGAGTTCATTTTACATTCCTATAGATAGCAGAGAACTGTAACAAAATTTTGCACTTGCAGGAAACAGCATTCACATCACAAGGTATAGGAGTAGACATTCAGAAAGACTAGAAAATAAAAATCACATCTCATGATCAAATACTGCATCATCTATTTAGCTCAAAATCTATTTAACCTCTTAAAAAAAATCTACTCTCCACCCTGCTCATTCAGTGTACATGCATGCACTTGCTACACTTTTATCTACATTACAAATATAACAGTGTAAAAAATGTGGTTGCAGACCATGTCCAGTTTTTACTCTAGAGGTAACAGTGTTTTATAATCAGGGAAGAGCTCAGAAGCAGGCAGTATTGTCAAGTACTGGTGTAGGTGCATTAATAAAGGAATGAAACCCTCCCTCTCCGAGGGAGAGGTTTGCATACGATCACCGTATGCAATGGTATAACCACAGATTAACTGTGCTCTTCTGTTTCTTCCTCCTGCCCACCCAGCTGCATCTTTGCCACGGTTCAAAAAGGGAAACGCTGTGTACACAAGTGACTGCCTTCCCCCACACAACCTTCCTGGAGTTAGAGCTCTCCCCGCTGCCCCCGAGCACAGATGAACCAGAACTTGGGTTAATTCCATTGTGGGAAATGCCACGAGTACTTGTGGGTCCCTTGCAAGCACCACTGGTACCATCCCCACCGAGATGAACTGCCAAAGCACAACTAAGGCGCCTTCAACACTTCACAGAAAATCCTTGCCTTGCCTTCTTTTGGGACAGGACTCATGACCACGTTTGCTTGCATAAGCAGACATTCAATGCTCCTGCCTGTAAATTCTTATCTCAGTGGACCTTTGTGCGTGTGGTTCTTGCACCCTCCAACTGAGTTGTTTCTTTCCAAGTGTACTACCCCTCACTCTCACACACACACTGACCAAACCAACAGTAGTGGGGTGGCATATAAATGCTTACGTTCATTTTGGTGATGAGAGACTGGTAATAGGTATGTCTACACAGATGTTCAAATTCACTATTTTCTTGCATGTCGAGTTTGCATCCACATGACAAAGCTCTTAGATCCTCCATACCACCAGTTATTATCTAGGGAGGGACATGGCTTTGTATCCAGCTGACACAAACAGTGCTATACTAACTCCAGGCAATAGACACTTGCCTCCATCAGGAAGCACGAAGTGTCTCTGTGGCAGATACACCCCATCCACGTCTCTTACCTCTTCAAATAAGAGCTTAAGACAATTGTTTAAAAATTAAATTTACATAAAGTTGAATCTTCCTTCTTGTTACGTGCATCAGATCATTTGTGTACTGCATTGTCAGAGACCACTGGTGAGATATGGAGAGGAGATGATGTCTGCCTGTCTCTCTAGCACCCTGAAAAGTCAGAGAGGGAAACAAGTTACTGGTTCCCTAGTCACCCCCAGCACATTCACCTGCAGCACCAGGAGAGCAGTGGCAAGGTCCTGGCTTTTTCTTACCAAGCACAGAGGTTCATCAAGGGGAAGAGAGTTTTGGAAACATGAACAACTTCTGCACGTTAGATTTAGCTTTGAACAGTTGGCCAAGGGGAAAAGGTTTTTCACATTATATATAAAGCTAGTTGTAAAGCACATCGAACAGAATCAGTGGAGCTGTGAAAAGCTTCTGGGAGTGAAAATGGGAATTTTGGCCTCTTTTACAAGTGGGCAAGGCTAATGAGAGGACTGAGGGAAGAGTCCATTTCCAGAAGCCTGACCAGCCGCACCAGTGCTCAGGCAAGCTCAGGGTGATTGGCAGGTGCTCACGCTCTTCTAACTTCATGCAACCCCACGGCATGCTGTGAGTACCAGGATGTGGGCTGGGAGCACTGGCCCAGTTCCCAGGGGGGCAGAGCTCAACCTCTGAATGCAAGTTTTAAGCTAGTTAGACACACACTTCTACATATGGCATGTGATGGAGCTGAACAAGGTTAAGCCACCTGCCTAGACATAGCCAACTACGCTCTGAAATAAAGCCTTTTAAGACTAAGAATATTCAGTACCGTATTTTCAAAACTTTATGCTACTGTACTCAAAGAGCTGGGAGTGGAGTGAAAACAGAGAAGACAAAGCCCCTTTCCATAAGGGCAGCTGAATCTGAGGTTTAGGTCTACAAATAGTTTAAATCCCCAGGAAGAGCTAGCAAATGTCCAGCATAAATTCCCCATTGCTTGTCTATTGAATGTTTTCCTACTATTCCCACCCCCTCCCAGCCCAGACAAAGCCTCAAGTTCAGATATAAACCCAACTCACCAGCTGCAAAAGCTTAAAAGAGATACTCACAATAAATCACCCCTCAGGAAAAAAAGAATTAAAAATAAAAATCTCTTGCCATTTGCTTTCTTATGGATTCTGAAAATCCCTAATGGGTGGTGAGTGGGATGTGGTCAGTGGTCAGCAGTGTCTCCTGTACATACACGCCTTCTGTGCAGTTCTCCAAGGAGAACAGTGGTTGTCTGCATTTGATTTCCGAACCACATTTTCATCCTTTTCTGCCTGCACCCAACCACAAAGAAAAACAACATCCTTGCTGTGCATTCTTTCCCCAACTCGAGAGCTGCTCTTCCATTTCTCCTCAGGACAGCTCATCTCCTACAAAGTGCTTCATCTCACAGCCTAGCAAGATAAGCTGGGATGTGAATGTCAGGACTGCCAGCCTTTTTTGGGGGGACTGTGAGCCAAATTAGCTCTTGTGGGGACACCCATCTATTTCTGTCTGCAAAGGATTATACACTGAAACCACTTCTGACAACCCAAGTTAAACTGCAAAGGGGAGGATGGTGGGGAATGGTAGGGGGCGAAGCCCTTCTCAATGTATGGATCAAAGATGACACTGTAGATCCTGTCATTGTTTGAAAGCACTAGAATTTTTGCCAGATTCTGTGTGGTTTTCAAAAGAAATGACTGTACGCTTTCTTTAAAGTCTCGAGATTTCAGAAGTTTAAGGAAGCATCAGAAATAATGAGAAGCGGATGATGCTGGTTACTGTGGTTCAGCCAACTGCCCAATTCTCCCTGTCTCTCAAAGTAAATAAAAATAGACANACATCTTTCTTAGCCTTTCTGTTTCCTAAGAACAAATGTTCAACCAAAAAAAAAAAAAAATTCAAACCCAGAATCTCAACTGAGTGATTTGTTGCATTTAGTTCAGAGTAACAGATTTTGGCATGCTGGCTTCAGCTTCAAGACACTGAAAAGGTCTCCGAAATAAAGATTTATGAGATTCATAATCCCATTTTAGAAACATCCTTCTGTTAGGCCTTGCTGATCAGAATACTTCCTCTGGCACACCACATAGGAACAAGAGCCATGAGAGGACCTCTACAGATGATGCATCTAGAAGAACGTTAATCTTAAATTTTAAGACATTTAATTAATTGTGCTTCCTTTTACTAAATCATATAAAAAGTAAGCCACAAATCAATATACACTAATTTAACTCATCATCCCACTGTTTTATACAGCCACAGAACTCAACGCTGACATTATCTATGTCCTTCTGAAATAAATGTGCCAGTACTCTAGGTTAAAAAAAAAAAAAAAAGTCTGAATGAACAATGTTACCGCCATAAAAATTTCCTCCTCTTAGATTTTATACTGCAGAGACTATTGCATTCCTTTAAAATTGTGACTAAGGCAAATTGTCCTCATGCCACTCCAAAAAAGGCAGTATATTAAGCAGTTTCTTAGCCAGTGTTTTCCGAATTATTAATACTCAACAAGGCATGATAAACCACCCCGAAAGTAACATTGCTGACAAGATCCAAGAACACACTGACTTCTTAGTTACTCATTTTAGACATCCAGCACTACAATTACAATGTCAAAAGCCACCAGAGATATTGCATGGTATGTCGGAAAACCTCATCAAATGTTTTTAACCTGTGGACATTAGGAGAGCATTCTGTCTGCTAATTTTTGCCACAAAAATTGCAAAAATATGGGGTAGAAATCTCCTCCCTTCTGGATAAGGGGTTTTTTTGGAGGTTTGGTTTTGTTTGGTTTGGTGGTTTTTTTGTTTAGTTGGATTTTGGGGGTTTTGGGGTTTTTTTTAAAGTTTTGGTATACAATATGAGGAACAAGGAAGGTAAAGTCAGAAATGGGAAACCCTTGGGGGAAAAAAAGGCAGTACTTTCTTGCTTGACCTAGATCGGACATTTGCTCTCCTCTCATAGTCCAAGACTGACATGTTTGTGTAACATAATTCATCCTGGCAATCTTCGAGGATACAAGAGCACAGATTGCCAGGACCACTCTGTGAAGAACAATAGGATTTGAGAAAAATATGTTCTTCTGGTTTTGTTTCAGCTCTCCGTTGTCAGCAGTAATGCCACACTGTATTCCTTGAAATGGGTGAATATCAAAAAGTCCCAATCACAGACGTCCACAGGGTTAATTTTGTATTCTCAAGGACTTAAGTTTAGAATGTATTAAACATTAATTGTTTGCAATGCTTTGAGCCACAGCGCTGACCTGACCCATTAAAACAGAGCAATCCCTATGGGTGAAAAGCGTGTAGTCTTTTTAACCTGACACTTCACACTTCAGCAGTAATGAGACTAAAACCCAAATGAAGTCATGTGTCGCTTTGACTGGAGATAAACAGAGCTAACTCTGCTTTACTTGACCTCCCATAGTGTGGGAAGGCTCAGCCTGAAATTTTTCACTTACATATCTAAGGCATTGAAGCTTTTGTGACATTTTTCATTGTACAATACTTTATGCTCTCATTTGAGCCCTTTGATGATCCTCTCTGGGATTTTATTTTGCCTTAAATGGTTCTGCAAGTTCCTTTTTGAAACAAAGACTGCTGAACCCACTGTTGATGCCATGTTTGTTTTCTTTCGTCATAATGAAGTATCAAGTAATTGATTCATAGTCATTCTCGTTACATGAAAACTTCAGCATGACCCTCACTGTGAAAGATCTGGTTTCATTCCAGAGTATCTGATGCATCTGCACAATTAAAATGCCATCTATTTTGAACCATTTAAAACAGAGATAAGCTGTGAGAAGGAACCTGTGGAATGCAAAAATATTAGCATCTCAATGTTCGAACTGTGCAAAGTTATCATAGGGAAACAGTTAAACCCAGTCTCCTATTCAAGCTAATTACTGCCCAGATAACAATCTCACCTGTGCTGAATGGATGCAGAGCCCTTCTCATACCTGTATATCAGTATATGATTTCATAATCCAAAAAACATGAGGCATGAACTATGCATTGTTAGAGACATTTACAATGAACTCACTTGTAGCAGTTTGGCACACCAAGGCCAAGTGAGTCAGCATCTGACAAAGGCTGGTTTGTTGTAAAGAAAAATATACATTTCCCCCTTCCTGCTTGCAAAGCAGGAAGACAATAGGGCATTAAATGCCACAGATGTTTTAACAAACATGAAGTTTTTACAATCATCACAGAAAGAAAAAAATAAAGAGAAGCCCTCAGTGACAGCTTCCACTACAGCAACCACCCTAACATCCGTGTTGACCTTCACAGAAGTGATGGTGGAAGCAAAACCCAGTGTAAGCGAAGCTGGTTACCATATTTCTGATCAATTAATGGAAAACTGCAAAGATTTTTAAAAAACAATGCTTCTGAATGATACAAATAGGTGCATGTGGCATAGTACAGACTACGTGCAAAAAGCTTTCCATTCTATTTTTGTTTCTTTCAAATGAAGCAAGCAAGGCAGATGCTCTGCTCTCCTGGTACAGAGAAGAGTCTCAGGATGCTCAGTGGGTGATACAGGCTCCCCTGAGCTGAACATCACATGTTTTCCCAGGGTGCAGGAAAACAATATCGATCTTCCCTCCATTACTCCAGAATGAGTAATCCCTCATGTGACGTTAGCTAAGCAGGCTTTGAATTGTCACTCACTCAGACTTTAGACCAGCAAGACAGACACTAAAAAATGAGGAAGGCAAAAACTTTGTTGTGACAGAAACAAGATAAATCTTTCGTATGAATGAATGAATCTTCCCCCATTGTTCCGCAAAACGCTCCAAAGACAGAGCAGACAGTTTTTCAACCCGAAGGCAAACAAGAATGGCTTCCAGGAGTTGAACAGGAAAGCCAGAAGAGGGACAAGCCAAGAACCACAGGTTCAAAGGCCAAGGCCCCTTATGTTTCTTAGGGGAGATTACATAATTTACATAAGGTCAGAAGGGAGCCAAGGTTCGAGCCGTGATCTGAATTCAGATGGTTTTGGAAGCCTCATTTTTTGACACAGTTTAGAGTGTTTCATCTTATCAGAAGAGAGCCTGGGAGTCCGCCTTGATGTTCCCAAATTAAAGAGTGCTCAACTAACCACATGCCCTGCAATTCCTCTTTTCCTCCTCCCTTCAGGGCTTTCAGGGACAAGTTTTTCCCAGGACCCTCAATCCCAGCCAGCAATAAACAAAGCAGGAGTGGTATCAATCTACTGCACCCTGGGAAAGCCCAGAGTAACCAGCTGTGGAGGGAGTCTGTAGCCCACATCATGTCCCTAAGCTTCCCCCGGCGCCAGCCCGGTATTAGCACACTCAGGCTCTGCTATAAGGCCACCGGCTAGGCTCTTCATGCCAAAATGGGAAGACAGGTTCCTACAACAGCCACCCACAGTTGCAGCAGCACAGGGGACACCTCAACATCAGCATCTGGCATGAGCACTGAAAACATGGTGTGGAGGAAGTCCTCCTCCTTCTGAAATGCCATTGTTGCCTGTCCAAGCAAAGCCTATTTGCTGTAGCTCTGCAGAGCAATGAGGAGTCATGGGGAGTGTAAACTTTACCCATGTGCTGAGTGCTAGTTGTATTTTTACAACCCTGATGCATTGAACATTGGAAAGACTTCTCTTTTTTCCTTAGCACTTTTTTGGGTGGGAGGAGAAAAGAGTGCTTGCTCTTAGGAAAAAATCTGTAAGATATTTTTGATGTAAAAGACTCTTGAACATTTAATAAAATGGAAAGTTAGTCTTTTTTGGGGGAAAAAAAATAACATTTGTAGTCTTCACAGCGTCTATGCCAAAGCTAGACCTCTTCAGATATAAACTCAGTGTTCAACAGGCAAGGATTAGTAGATTACAGGGAGAAGTAGGGCATATTCATCACAACTACTGATTACTACGCAGCTAGTACAATTCAGTGTTTACTAACAGTATTTTTACAGGTCATGCCTGAGTACAGCAGTAGACACAAATGCCATCCCTAGCACAGGGCCAGGACGCAGGGGGGGAGGTGTGACCATGGTGGCCTGCAGCATCCTCTTCTCCTCAGCCTGCAGAATATAATCTGCAAATTACGATAACAGCTTTACCCCCCTGTTTAGTCTGCATTCTGCCCCAGGTCTGAAAAATCCCACCGCATAAGTGGAGAAGTCCCCCTGGGAGGTGACCATCACTAGGAAGGGGAAGGTACAGCAGATGCCCGAGGACAGCACCACGCGGCGTAATGAGGAGATACCACGCCAGAAGCCCGAAGACAAGACCCAATATTCTTGTCTCAAAATGCTCTGTACGACACACATAAACACACTAAAAGCCGCTTCAGCTCTCAGCTAGATCAAAAGCAAGACAAACTTTTTGGCACAATAAAAGAGAAAGCAAGCAAGGCTTTATCATATGATTCCAATCACAGACAAGAGGCCTTTCAGCCCTCCAGAGATTAGCTTGAATAAGCAGCGTCGGTTTGAGGTGGAATAACTCTCCATTTCTTAGGAAGTTAATCTGTCTAATTTAGGGGGGGTGGTGACGGGCTCTCCTCCTCAGGAGATAAGCTGCTTTTACAGTCTTGGAAATTCTTACAGCTGCCAGGCGTATTAACAAGCCTCATACACTCAGCATGATCTTCTCCCTTTTCAGTAAGAGCAAACTTAGAGCTGCTGGCAGCCCTCTTTACAGCCATCTCCTGACAGGCAACAATCGGGTCACGCCACTGACAAACAGGTTCTCTCAAAATGCTTCCCAAAGCATTACCAGATTGTTTGCATTAGTTTACAGGAGACTTCCATTTGTGGCCTTTTTTTTAATAGGAGGCAAGGAAAGTTTCAGCATTTCCCTCAAGCATAACTACGTTTCTGACATGTTAATTGCTACTCAGAAAGACTGCAATTAGCCAAGCCTAACATCATTGCTCTCCATGTCTATCACTGAAATCATCATTTCAGACCAATTAAAGAAGCCCCTCACCCACCTGATGAATTGGGTCGGGCTCCTTTGACACACAAAAACCTTTTGTGGTGGATACAATTACTTGAAGGGCAATGCTGGCCCTTCCACCAGTTGGAACAAGGCTCTTTCTCGAATAAAAGTTTACTGACAGAGGAGATCTGCTTCCCGCCCCTGACAGAAAGAATATAAAACTACTTCGGGACCATCGTTGAATGCCATCCACCCCACTTTCTGACTGGCTATGCCTTACCGCTCTGCTTATGAACAAAATCCTTCAGTTGCACTAGCATCTGAAAGGCTACTCGCATTCAAACCTCCCCGCATGATTTGTGTCTTGTCACGCTCCTCATAATCATCCTTCATTTGCCAATAACCTAATATTTTGGCCACATCCTTGGAGATACAATCTCCGAACCATGGCGGTTAGAGACAGCAGCAACATGCAGGTCACCGAGCCCGCCACCTTCCCATGCCTCCTCTGAACAAGACCAACACCTCCTAACATAACTCCATCTCCAGGTGCTGCTTCCCTGGTGTTTCTATCACCATTTTCTTTGCCCAGGTGCGTGACAGAGTGCTCCCAGGATGACCACCAGACAGAAGAGCAACCCTGTTAGCAATGTCCATTCGTATCGGAGGACTCAGTGCATATTCCAAACACAGCATCTGCACTTACTCGTTTTGGATACTCTCTGTAATTAGACTATCAGTGGAATTTGTCCGTGACCTCTCTTTAGCTGTCTGAAGTAAACAAAGCCACCCCAAATGCTTTTGCCTCCTGCAAATTCTCAGCAGTATCTCTTGACCCAGATTAAGATAATCCTCTGACTAGATAGAGGTTTTCTGAAGCTGCTGTTAAAATACATAGGGATTATTTTCAGCAACATATTACCATTCTGGAACTTGGTTGCGGTATCTGCCATAGAGAAAAGAGTTTCCTGAACAAGCCACCTCCATAAATTCTGTTTGCACATTGGAAACCACTCCAGGAGGTGACTATCTGTAAGTTTTATTTCTTCATTACCGCTGGTGACGTGCAGAGCAACTGTGGAAGGGAAGCAAGGCACAAAGTCCTCATACTTATTTTGGCTCTTACAAAATATATGTAGTGTTTTACTCTAAATTGCCTGAACAACAGTAGCATAACAATAAACTTAACACATTCTGGCTTCACGCTGGACCTTTTCAGCCATTTCTTAAAACTCTTGGAGAATATGTTAGAAAAATAAATATGTAGGCAACACATGACTTGGCAAAATCCTTTTGTATCCTGTCTCAGTATTTAATCATAGTAGATCACAGCATCAAAGCCCAAATTCTGCCCCCCTTTTCCATGGTGGGGGAAGGTGGAATTACAGGTGCATCTGAAGGTGGAATTTATTCCTAAAATGTTGATGAAGGGGAAACAATTTTCCCTTCACCTGGATTTGCTTCCCCTTAAGAAGCACTCTGACCCAACCAGGCAAAAAACAACTTCAACAGTGTGAGTTCTCACAGGTATCTCTCTAACAGGTTTCAACATATCAAAAAACGATGACAAAGAGCTCAACTTAGGTCTAGCAACATAACAATAAAAAAATAAAACTTTTAAGGACTTAAGAAAATAAAAACAAAGTGTTCCACAGCAATTGCAACCTAGGTTTGAAGAGCACAGATGTCTGGCCATTTTGATATAGGAAAAAGTAAGGAGGATGCCAAGATGAAGCCTTAGTCAAGGTACCCACCTTCCCTCCACAAGTGGTGGCAGTCTGACCTGTGAGAAAAACTGCTTCTAAACCGAGAGCCTGCTATGGTCAAGGCAAAGGAAAAATGACCCCAGTAACTACATCATCACTCTGGAAAACCAGCTTTGGCTGCTGTCCCACCAAGACAGCCAGGAACAAACATGGCATGGCAGGCACGGGTACGGGAGAGCAGCAGGAGGAGCAGACCTTCCCACCCGCTCTGGGTGGTACCAACAGCAGCAAGCCCAAACTCCTCGTGTTCCCCTCACACCGCCTTCCTTTGTTAGGGGTGGCCAGATCCCCACCCGCCGTGGGGGTAGCAAAAAAAGCAAACCCAACAGTTTCATGGGGAAAGACATAAAGAGTCTTTAGCTAAAGGGTGACAAAAGAATTACCACTTAACTATATTTGCTGTGAATTGAAGGTCTTTTTTTTTCCTCCTGCTCTGAAGGCTCATAAGCAGAAAGGAGAAAACCTCCTATGGGTTAGTTAAAGGCAGCATGCTTCTGTACAAAATGCAGCTGGTAGCCCACCAGGTGTTAGCCTGGGGGTGTTCCTTTCCCTGAGCCTTGCAGCTGAATCGCAGGGGATGCTGTGCCGAGGATGACTCCTTCAGTTCACTGGAGAAGCCTAAGCAGAAAATACCACTGTTTAATCACTCTCTTTCCTATACATCTGACACACCTGCTTCCTCCTGTGACTAATCCCCTTTTCTGTTGCGGAAATATCTGGTTATGAAGACAGCGTGGGCACAGAGAGGTGACTAACAGGCTATGGCGCTTGCCACCCGTCCATAAACACGGGTAGTAATGGGAAGACCGGTAAGAACAAATACACCGATCTTCAGTGCCAGCATGATTAAGTACCAGCTGCAAAACACAGGGCCTAACCCAAAGGCCAACAAAATGAACGGAAGCTTTTCCAGCCAAAAATGCTGACAGCAGCCTTAGCAAGGGCTTCGTTACCAACACCTGGGCCGTCTCCCCACCAGCAGTGCCGCTTGCAAGCCCCACCGCTACCAAGGATGGTCACAGGAGCCCAGCACCACCTCAAGGCAAGCCACGTGGGCTCAGTTTCTGGTTCTCTTAAATCTCACTCTACACACAGGCTCATTTGGAGTTAGGGTAAGCAGAGCAAAGGAAAGGAGCGCCCATCTGCCTGCAAGCTTGCCGCAGTCACAGAGAGCCTGGGGCTGAAACAGCTTTGTGACAAATTGCTCTGCTTTCTAGCTTTCTGTTATACACAGAGGGAAGAGGCATTTTGCAGGATTGTTTATGGGTGGGATTTTTAAGAGCGCCTGAAGCCTTTTCAAGGAGGTCCCTGCGATCCCAGCTGACAGGGGAATTCATCTGTTCACGTTCCACATCAAGTATCTTAAATCAAATCCTAACTTACTCATGGTCCAAGTCAAGATACTGACTTCAGCATTCATGAAAGCACATATGAACATGTCACACACTGCACCATGAAGACAGAGGCTAAAAAAAGTTATACTCCAACTTGCTCTGCCTAACGAATGTGTACATAAAAAGCTCCCTGACCAGACAGTCACGATGATAAAAAAAGATCACTTAACATGCCAACAAACAAAAGCAGTCACAAAAGAAACACCACGATTTTTGCCTTTGGTTTCTTTTAGTATTGTTGAAATGTGCTTACGCCGGTCTTTAAATATTTTCCTGATCTCCAATTACTGCCTGGAGGCATCTCTCTGAAGAAGAGAGTTCTTTCCTCCCCGTCTCCAGTAATATCCTATGTTAAAAAGTGGGGTTTTTTAAGAAGCCAAGACTGAATACAAGATTTAGTTCATATGTCAGAGTCACAAGAAATTTCTTCCTTTTCTTAATGACAGTAAGTTCGTTATGATGCAGGTGTGCTGCTGAAATGGTGACATTTCCAGTGGTTTCCACAAAGATTTCTCCTTACTGGCACTGCTGCACCGAAGCGTGCCCTGAATGAATAAACTCCCACTGAAATATTTGCAACCATTCACAAGGGGGACAGTGACTGGAAGGGTAGTGGTTGTTCCCAGGCCAGGTTCTAGAAGAAATGTCAACATCTGGAAGCCATCTCAGATGGAGTCCTTCCTGCCAAATCCTGCGGAAAGGCTCCTGAATAGACAGAGGGATGCAGCCACCATCTCCCCAGGTGGAGGAGAGAGAAGACACCAGTGGAACAGCATGGTGAAGCATGTATTGCTGCTGCCCACCCCAAATGTGCCTCGCAGGACTGCTAAGGAGGACCAGGCAGTGGTTCAACCCTCCTGCTTTACAAGGCAGTATGTTCATTTTTCCAACAGGGCCCACTCAGGCCAATGCCATGAGTTGCAACTTGCTTTTAATCAAAGGCAGAAGGAGGGCCAGTAGCAACCTGGAATCATCAATTGGTCAAGGAATATATTAAATGCCTGTTCAAGGATGCCCGGTGGGAGTGTTATTAATGCAGAGACTTTTATTAGTGCTCTGCCTGTGTTTCTTTGCAGACTGAGCTGATGACAGCTGCGGCTGCACTATTTAGGTCCAAGGCTCCAGCAGAGGTGTCTCCACTAGCTTTGCACTTTTCCAGGCTCTCACCAGGAGATCGTTCTACCATTGTAACCTTCATCTGAACATAGCTGTATAAATCCAACTGTGAAAGAATACAAAGTGTACCAGCAAAACGACGAGTCTCATAGCTTAAAATACTGCTTTCACACCTTTGCTATGAATTTTGGTTTTTTAAATGTGAATCTGGAAGCAACAAAAAACACCATGCTTTACCATTTCCCTCTTCCCACTCCCTTTTGGCTTTTAGGTAAAGCTATTTACTGCATCTAGTTTTAATTAGACTGTAAACTCTCCTAGACAAGGATTGATCCTTATGTAAAGTGCCTTGCACAATGGGAGAGGACCAATGCGGATCAAGGCTTCCAGATGTCACCATAACACAAACAAAACAGTATGTTCATAAATGCTGTGCTTGCCCTAGTATGGAGTAGCTCTTAAGGGGTAAAAAGGTCATTTGTGCATGCACTTTCTTCACATATTTAGCCAGGAAAACTGCACTTCCACTTGTAAACCCCATAAAAGCGAAGGTATTCCCTGAGAATTACGTGAAGACTCAGGAGTGGCAAGATACACATTCATAATTTTACAGCCATCAACTGACGTTTTCCTAGCTAATTAGGACGCATACAACCAACATAAATCAAAGATACTGGAGCATACATCAAATTTTAATAAGCTTTTGGAATCAAACTGTTTGGAAATGTAGCTTCCAAGTTCATATTTAATATACTATAATGTTTCCAAGAGGGAATAATATTTTCTGCTCTAATTCTATTATGTAAAAATATGTTTTCTCTGCCAGTAAAACATATGGGACAGTTTTTCTCTTGTTAATAACTGAAGTCATGCAGTACAGATTTTCACATTTAGTGTTCTGAAACTAAGCCCTTTTTGGTAAAAAAACTTGGCCCAAAATAATCCTAAACAGAAGTGAAATTAATTGCTTTCCCATCATCTCCTCTAAGGGTGAATTTACATACAGGTTTTTTTTTAAATAGTCGTTGAAGCGCAACAATCATGGGCGACAAACTTTCTTACTGCAGATCTTCCACTGAAGTCACTCAGTAACAACTCTGTAAGAGGAGCGGTTGCAGAAAGAGGCTCTCAGGAAGATGCATGCTTATTCTTCTCAAGCTAAACTGAATGAAGAATGCTCAAGAATGAAGCAGTGCTCTCATTCAGTTGAACCTAAATGCAAATTTTTGCTTCATCAGTCCATGAATGCCTCAATCCTCCAAAACGGTATTCATGTGCATGATTTTTCAAGTTGTATAAATTCCACACGAACTTTAAGGAGTCTCCTCCAAGTAAAAGGTTTAAGCATCAGCTTAAGCTTTTGTGGAATTCAAACCTAAACCAGAAGCAAGTAGGTTTTAAAGAGAAAGAGGAGCTCCCTATCTAAGCTAGCATCTGGGCAGGACTGGTAGGTCTACATGAACTGAAAAAAGAAATCAGACCTCTTATTTATTAGGAATAAAGGTGCCTCACTTTAGGATATAAAAAAAATCCCGACTCCTACTGCTTAATAAACCTTAACAAGTGGTTTTGTCCTAAAGAACACCTTTACAAATATGAAAGCCAAATACACCTTTCTGCCTTATAATAGTTTTCATAGCACATTTCCTAATACTGCAAATGCCGTAATAGTGAAGAAATTACAGGAAAAACTTGCTGCATAATTTCTTTGCCGTTGCCAAACTGCCTCTCACCATGCTAACTCTGAAGAGTTTACTTCAACAGCAGATAAGCTCTGAAACAAACCAACTGCTGTAGCTTTTGCCTGACAATAGAAGAGAAACAAAAGGAGTTCAAAGCTACTGCCAGATACCCAAAGTATGGAAGCAAGTTAACTAGCAAGTACCATCCTTGGTTTTGGCCCTCCTGACTCACCAGGCAAAGAAATTGCATTTTATTTTGCACGATACCATGCAATTCTGGCATGTTCAACTCGAACCCACTTAATATGGCATGGGACATGCAGATCACTCTGACCGTGATGCAGAAAGGGAAGTCCTAACAGAAGTGATGCATCTCAAATGCCAACAAAAAGCAAGATGCAGAAGCAAAGAAAAATTAAACCCAAGAGCTGGTCAAGACTACATATATCTTCTGTAATGCATTTATCACGTCAAAGCAAGCTAATGATTTCTAAATACCTTGCTCAGCTCCATAATGTAATGGAGTCCCTAAATATTCTCTAAGTATCTCAACCGTGTGACCCACAGCAAATGCAGATAAGCGATGTCTGTGGTCAGAGACACTACCTGACATCCTCCATTTTCAGGACATCTGAAATGGCCAGCATTGGTTTTATTTCTTTACCTGGAAAGTTAAGAAGTTGATGTTTCGACCCTCCCAGCTCCAACTAGACCCATCTATGGTTATTATGGTCTGTTTATACACTTCACTTCCAAGAGCTAAGCTGAAAGATGTTTCAAATGGGAATTCACCACCATCCACTGTAAAACTTGGGGACCCCCAACCACTTGCCAAGCAGCAGGCTGCTCAACAAGTGAGAGAGGGAACAGTGCATCTTTGATCCAACCGTGTGAGGAAACTGGGCAACAGGCACTGCTCCATGGAGGAAAGGTGTGGGGATGTCTCTGCAGTGATTACCTACACATCCTTCTCTATCATGGGCACTCTGACCCCAGACCAGAGGGTGGGTGCTGCCACGTTCCTGCCTCGACGCTCCTAGCAGGGATCCCTGCAATCCTCTGGCTTCCTTGCTGCACAAGCACACACACATATTTGATAGCAACCCAACCCAATCCACCCCACCCCACGCATTTCTCCCCTGCCCCTGGACAGGCAGGACCCCCAGCAGGGGTGCTGCCCGCTGGCCCTGCTGCTCCTCTGCGGCAGGCGACCTCTGCTGCAGCCTCTGCTGAGGATCTCCAGAAATAAGTTAAAAATTAAGACTAGCCTTCAGGCTCCCTGTCACTCCTCTCCAGGTTGCAGAACTCCCTGCCAGCTTGCATAACATTTATTCTCTTCAAATTTGATTTCTCAGTGCTTTTTCCTTCCATGCCAGTGCTGCTCCCACTCCATGCACTCTGCAAGAAGCCAGAGCGCAGTGGCCATTTATTAAAAGAAAATTGCAGCATCTTTCACTCAAGTTTTGCAAGACCGCACAGTTAATTTAACTCAGCATGAGGGGCGACCATTGAGCCCTTCTACAAAAGAATCACACAAAAAGCAAAATCATTTTATCACTCATTTCTTTATCCAGCAAACCCTTTGGCTTGGCATTCAACCTTCCAGCTGCGGCTCCGAGAATCCACACTGAAAAAAATTAACCTTATTTCTCAGAGTTGCAAAGCTGTCACAAGTAATTATCTGCCCAGCCCAGACTTGACAACGCGATGACGAAAGAGTTGACAGGCCGTCCCAGTTAACAAAGCTGGACCTGACCCTCAACCAACCAACTCCCCGAGCATCCTCTGGTCCAGGTGGCATTTGAAACCTGCCATTATAAAACTTGAAACCTCGTTTAGAAAAAAGGCAGCCCCGGATTTATTGGCCTTGCACAACAGAAGCAAACAGGGCTGCAACAACTCCGGAGCCCCCCAGCAGCATCCACTTGCCCTGTGCTCCTTCAAAGCAAGGAACTGACATAAAGAAAATTTAAAAGGAAAAGCAGCAGATGGAGCATATTCATGATTTTGCAAACAAGTTAAGAAACAAACAACTTTGTTAGAGAGCGGGTGGAGAAAAGATTCATCTTTGGACTTCCCCCCCGCCCTTAAACAAGCCACAGAAATTTGTCTGCTGAAAGAGAATATGAATGGGAAAAAATCCGGCTCATGAGCCAAGGATTGAGTCGCAAATGCCTGGGGAATTTTGTCAGCTGGCCAAATAGGGCGCTCTGGCTTGTTTTCATTCTTCCTGCTTCCCATTACCTGCAATCGAAACATTTTATACCAGTACGGGACAAATCTCGGCGCATCAGGGAACACCGCTGGCTGACAGCAGCAGCAGGCGAGCGAGCACACGCTCTCCACTGGGATGACAGATAGGGAATATATTAACATTCGATATTTTAATCCACAGAGCTCGCTTAAGCACCAGAAGCAGGGTGAAAGCTATTTGAACAGTGTGCCCTCGAGGCAGAGCACGCCTCCTGCCACCACAGAGGGGCCTCGGCGCAACCAACCCTTGTCTCAAGCCCTTTTCCATCGTTTTCCCGGGTCATTTTAGGAAAAGCTGTAGGTACGTCGGGCTGTCTGCCCGCGGTCGAGCCCGCAGACCCCTGTGCCCGGGCTTACTGCAACCTGCTGAAGTGAGCCCCCCTTTGTAGTAGCAGGTGCCGCCCATGGGTCTGCCCCGGGGCCCCATGCGAGGGCTTTCACCGAGGGAGCCCCTGCCAGGGTTGTGAGCCGTCAGCCTTCCTCGGGGACTTGATAAATAAAGGAAAAACAGACGAAAGAAGGGAAAAGCAGCTGTTTGGAAATGAACTGTAAAAACATCTGTAGCGCACCACTGACTGCCGCTGGCTGCAGCCGCGGAGGGTTTTAAAGGGCCACGATGTTGCAGCGGGGGACTAGGACTTCGCAGCCACCCCGACCAGATGCACGCTAGGACCAAACGGCACCCCAAAGCAAATGAAACAAACAAGCAAAAATAGAGGAAAACTGAGTTGTGCCACCACAGCAAGCCCTCTCCTTTTGGGGCCATGCAAAAGAAGGAAACGATAAATAAGGAATAGTCCTTAATAACACCGTACTGCACCTCTGACAGCCCCTCCCAGGTGATGCTCTTTTTGGCGAGTGGCATCAAGGGAAGGTTTGAAGAGGGCTTCGCGATGTTTTAATTTACTGCTGGAGGGCCGGCGGCTGCACTACTGGAAGTGGTTAGTTCACACACAGATGAACTCCGTCACTGCCTGCACTTGACTAGCTGACAACATACCGAAGAAACATTAAAATCAATCTAGTTGGCTTCAGTGCGTATCATTCCAACACAATTTTATGCATTTGTTTCAGACTTAGCGGGAGGGGGAGAAAAAAAGAAAAAGGAAGGTTCAAGGGTCTAAGTAGCTCAATTTATTTTTCAGTAACTAAGTTACCAGAGACTTGTAGGGAGATTGTATTTATTTTCTGAAGGAGGCTCCAAGTTGGCAGAGACATCCTTGGAAGTACATATTTCTTCACGTTCTCTTGATCTCAGTGTGTGGAGATTCACTTAACAGCTGTTTTATGTGCAAATGTTTTTTCAGGCATGTCCTCCCCAACTATAAACAGATTTTTAAAGGAAACCCTCTCAAAAGAAGTTAAGAGACAACAAATCTCTGAGCCTCTTCTCACCCAGACCTGGAGATGAGATGTGAGCAAAGCCCAGAGGGGCTTCACACCACAAAAGGTTGGGGTGTTTGGGGCTTTTTTTTTTTTTTTTTCTTTTTTTTAAATGTATCAATACTGCAGTGGCCCTTCCAACAGAAAACACAATGCTCTGCCCTGTGCACAGCTGCAATTCACTCCTTTTTTTTTACATATACATGCATTCATACACATTCGTATGTGCAATATCTATATTAGGTCTACCTACATTTAATCTTAAAATGACAAAAACGAGGCTTTTTGGCAATGCAGAAAGCAGGAGAAGCAGTCATCTTCAAGAGCTGTGACGAAATCTTGTAACATTTGGCTACCGTACAAACAAGGCATATCTGTAGGTGTGTATACGTGCGTGCACGCATACAGACAGGGATGAGGAATTCTGGAGGGGGTGGAGGTCATCACTTCCCACCATTTTCTGGGGCACAGATTTAATTGAGAACACTTGGGGTTACTGTTTATGAACCCATCACAGAATCAAGGTCCTACAAAAACCACTTAAAGGTTCTACATCATACTCCTAAATTGTATGTGTTAGCTTCTTTGAGTTCTTTAGAACAAGAGAGGATCCGTAGGCTGGGCCTCAAAACAAGTATGTAAATTGCGCCTCTAATGATAAACTGTCAAGAATTCCACCAAGAAATAAAACATGCAAAACTGTTTTGAAGTACCAAAAGGAAAAAACAACACCACACCCCGCAAAAAAACCAACCAAACAAACAAAAACAGAAGGAGGAGGAAAGACAACCCATATTTTGAAGGGAACAGCCAGCAGCAGAAGCAGCACCTCTGAGGCCACCTGGAGAGCCAGGACAGCAGACCCTAGCTCTGAGAGGGGAGTCCCATGTCCTACATCCTTTGGTGGCAGAGACAATTTGGAGGTTGCTCTCTGCCCTTTTGCTTCCACAATGCCATTCTAGACATCTCCTCATCCCCAATGGCTGTTGTTGGCCCCTCGTCATGCCGAGCAAAGCCATCTGTAGAGCCATGCTCCAGGTCAGATCTGCAAAACAATCTGGCTAATAAAACAGAGGTAACGGGCTGAAAAAATCAGTATTAATGCTGATGCTGTGGTTTGGTGGTGCAGTGAATCCAGCTTTAAAACTCCTACTACCAAATCAAAAAAATGTGATAAAGAACCAAGCTAGGGTAAAAATTTTCTCTGGTGGTTTAAGCTTGCTCCATACTTTGCTACCTATTCGACTGCGTATTGGCAGGCTCCTGGTGAAGTCATCTGTCAGTCTGCCTCCCGCAGGCAACATAAAGCCAACATAAAAGCACCGAGGAAGCATTAAACCCCATGTCATCTGTTCACAGCTGATCCAGATCACATCCATACTGTGGAGAGATACGGTCCAAGGCAGGGACCTGGGGCAGGACCATGGATCCACAGCTGAGTCATTGCCTCACATGAATGGGTAGGTAGGACAGTTGACAAAGCACCAACGAAATCTGCTTCCTGCATTTAACAGTGCCATTACCTCTTCTGTCCTGAGCTGTCAGCCAGTAATTAGGATCTTGCAGGTTGTTTCCATTAGCAGACGAAATCGGAGCCAGGTATAGAGCTGGCGGAAAAACAGGATTTCCAGTTGTCAGGAAATATTCATTTCTTTTGACTATGGTTTTGGACTAAATTGGATGGCCTTTTTCTGCAGCTGGGGACCATGGTTAAGATCCTCCAGTTATACCTGCGCTGGGATTGAGGACCCCAAAACCCCCAGCACCTCCTGCCACAGGGGAGGGCTACTGCATATGGACATGTTTCTCCTGGACTCTGGATTCAGCAACGGTTCAGCAGCCCAAGATATTTCAAGTGAAACAACCTAGGCTCAGCTACTGGCATTTCCTCCTTGCTCTTGACATTATTTCCTCAAGCTAATACACCTGGTTTACAGAGGATTTATCCATATGCAAAGTCCTGCTCCCCTTAATACAGTGGAGGGCTCTGCTGAGTTCTCCAAAGGGCCTTTTGCATCCCCCAAACTGCAAGCCAAACTTGTACCATCCGTGTTCTGAACACACAGAAGTACTAAATGGCCACACGAAATTCAAGGTCTGAGATAAATTGTCAGAAGCACCTAAGAGAAGCGTATGGAAGAAGCAATTCCTGCCTCTTGGAAACCCACTGGCCCAGACAGTAGAGAGGAATGACATGCACACTTGGCTGCAGATACGTCCAGGTGAACCAGGGGGAGTGAGAGTGATTCGTATCACACTCGCTTTTCCTGAAAGTCGCTGTGAAAGGCATCTTTCCAAATCTTAACTTACGAAAGAAAAAAAAATAATCTCTTGCGCTAATGCTCTTTAGTTTGAAGTGCTCCCCTCCCCAAGCGCTGCTGTTCTCAGTTACTAACCCTACAAGGATTCAACCAGCCAAAAGATGTTTTTTCTTTTGCCCGTCTCCACTTGCCAGTTGTCAATGAGTAGTTTGTGAACATCCCTGATCTGTTAGTTGGAATAATCCACTCCAGTGTTTTCTACAATTCATTTCCTGGGACCGTCAGCTGCAGACAGGCAGTTCGCAACAGCAGTTCACTGTCCGACCTACTGGCTTGTTTAGTGGACACTAAATCTGCAGCTTCTTTTCATTCACATGTACAACCCTAAGAAAATCTTGTGCTCTTATGCTTAGCATCAGCAACATGGACATTTTTGCAGGCTTCTGGATAGTGATGTTTCTTTCTCCTATTTTAGTTTAATAGTTTTCCAATACAAACACTTTATAATTCAAAATTCTCTTTTTACTAGCCCATAGTCAGCCAAGTTTTAACCCCTTCACCAACATCCTTGCCAATGTATTCACTTGTTTGCAGTCAACAGCTATGAAGGAGGCACAAATACAGTTAAACAAATTTATTTTGCAAGAACAAGTATCCGTGAAACATTTTTTCTCTTTTACCAAAATCCATGTCCTTCTATTTAATTGCTGTCAGCATAATTAAAAGGCAGTCCTATTAGTAATAGCTAGCATCAACATGATTCAGATTTTCCAAGATAAATATTTAGAATCCAGGTCCCAGCAACACAAGTATCAGTATCTGTCTCTTGCGTAGGTAGACTCCCAATTGTCCACTCACTTGACCCAACCCCCCCTCGCCCCCCCAAACAAGTAAATTCTTGCAGGATCCAAAAAACACACAAAACCACAGCATTGCCCCCAAAACACAATGCACAGCACGTGGACCAGGGCCAGTCAAAACAGCCCCATTGCAGGACAGCAGCTTGGCAAAGGCTGCAGGACCATGTGGCGTGGCCAGGATCAGTGGCAGCAGGCAGGCAGAGCTCCCCAAACTTGCCTTGGAGGCTCAGCTCCCCCGCCTGCTCCACATCCATGGGTCAGCAATGTCCGCAGGTACCATTATGTTTTGTGCTGGCACTCGCTTTCTCCTGAGTCATTTCAGGACTTTCTAAGTCAGTTGTGAGACCTCCCTCTAGCCTTGAACCAGAACTTGGCATAAAAAAAATCCTGTACTAGGACTGGATACTTTTATTCAAAACAAAACCAAACCTTGAAACAGCTGTTTGCACTTTTTTTTTCCCCCTAATTGTAGGTATGTCCAAACCAAACAATCTTGCCTCAGAAGGTTACCACTTGTGTGTGTTCTCATAACAGAAAGCTCATATTAATAGTGGGTTTACTTTTTTTATAGGTCTATAGTCTAGCACTTGGGTATATGCTCAAGGACCTTTAACAAACAGGTCTAGAACTGAAATAGCAGTTACTGGGACCTATGTATTTCTCATAAGCGTAACGCAGCTTGCCTGGTGCAAAATCTGTCCAGCCGACCGACAAGAAGGGGTTTCCTGCAGCCACAGTGCAGCTGATGCCCTTGTACCATCAATACTGCACTTCATCTCATTCCCAAGTCGAGGAGTTCTATCATGAGTCTTACAATATGCCTGTATTTGTTTTCACATATTCAAAATCCTTGAGTCAGCCAATAAACTAAAGCCAACTCTTTTTTGTATTAAATTATACATATATATAAAATGGTATCTTTCTAAGCTTCTTCTAAACTCAGAAGAAGAAAAAAAAACAAAAGCAAAGAACAAAAATATTAAATATCATGTTCTTTTCAGCCAAGACAACAACCTGAGGAGTTTAATCTTTGTTGCGCATTTCTGCTCTAGAAATACGCACAAAAGAAAGGCTGGCAATCCCACTCCCTGAAGTTTTCATGCAGGAAAAGGCTCATGGGGGTGAAATCACAAAAAGCCATGCTTGTGCGCCCATGGCGGTCTGCTCACAAGCTCCTGTCCCGATGGCAGGCTGCTCTAAGGCAATGCCCGAGCAAAGCCTTCCAGGAAAGAAGCCAGCAACAGGCAAGCGAAGGGACAATTTCCAATAAAGTGTCCCAGCACTGCTCTATGAAAAGCTCAAAAGCTGAAGGATCTGCCCACGTTTCAACTGCTTATTCAAAATACACAGTCACCAAAGGCTGCTGCAGGGATGAGGCTGATCCTTTGGACCATGGCATGACACTGAGCAAGTCACACTTATTCACTCACATACCTCAGCTTAGCCCTGTGCAGAGTGAACAGCCACCTCTTGGGCCATCATGGTCTCCAGTGATCTGTAAAGCGCTTTGGAGAGAAGGGTATGCACAGCCACAAATGAATAATCACCTCTGTTGAGCACCGAAGTGGTTCATCGTACAAACAGGTAAGACATAAGAGCTAAATCCTTCCCTTGGATGCATGATGAATTCACTCAGGAGCTCATCCGGGACACAAGTAAACGTCCTTTTAGGTGTAATCTCAGAGCCTACACAAGGTTCAAAACTGTAATTCTTCTTACCTCTGTTCTTCAGCTTTTATAAATGTGAACTCTGCAGGCAAGAAGCCAAGAGACAGGTAGCATTTCCCCACGGGTTTCCACCATTGTATTGCTGATGAGCTACATGCTGCTTGCACCACGAACTGGAGAGCACTAACCAAAGTCAGGTTCACAAGATCACAGAAACAGCCTTAATGGACCAGAGCAAAGACAGCCCAGCATCTTGTCTCCAAGAGTGTCCAGTTAGAAATGTTTAGGGACAAACACCAGGCAAGGGACGAGACAGAAGGATCTGTACCCTGCTGGCACATAGTCTTCCAGCCATCAGAAGCTTAGCAGCTTCCTGGGAAATGAAGATCATCACGTTTATCAGCTACAGTTATTATGTATTATCTCCATCCTTTTTTGACCCATTCAGACCTCTGGCCTCCACAACATCCTTTGGCAATGACTTCCATAATATAACACTGATGCACTACAAAGGGAGTCTTTCGGGGGGTAGGGGAAGAAATTGCACTTACAAGACAAACTGAACACGGACTGATAATAGGATACACGCAGCCCGCAGATAGACCGTAAGCCAACCAAAAGTTGCTAAAACAATGAATGCATAAGAACAAAATTAATGACAAAAACACATGTTCTGAGATAAAATCTGAGAAAGACAGCAAAGGAATTTTTGAAGTACTGAGCAAGAAAAAGTTATGAAAAGGCAAGATCAACACTGTGAAAGAACTACTTATGCATGACTGTATGAAAAGAACTGATTTTTCAATTATTTTTAATGAGAAGCAAAAAATTTGCTCCAAAGAATAGCAACCTGGTTATTTTCTTTGCACTCTACAAGCTAACCTTCAAAAGATGATACTTTTTCCCCCTGGTGTTTTTCACAGCACGAGAGGCATGTTTTCTGCATAATTTGTCTGGACTAAACAGTTTAATCTATGCCCACTCTGTATCTTTTGGCTGGTTCTCTCATTATAATCCTACTCCTGAAAAAAAGAAGAGACCAACTGTTATGCAGAGATCCACTGACAAAAATGGATTCGAGAGACCAACTAGGTAGCTCCAATTGGTAAACTGAGCTCATAGCAAGAAAAACCCTCCAAAACGAAGTAAATGAAAAATGAGATTTTCCATATTTTAAATATTTTCTCCAAGAAAAAATGGCTGGGGGCTCTTAAAAAATGAAATAAACTTTTACAAATATCCACCACATTTGCCAGTAAAAGGATGGAAAAAAGAATCTTTCTTAATGGAAAAGACACTCTAATTTTTTCATTTTCTTTCCCTTCCCTTTTTCATTTCCATTTCAATAGAAAAATGAACAATGTCCTTAAAAAGCCTAAACCATAACACTTTAGCTCTTTTGTTACAAAAAGCTAAAATATTAATTTTTTAAAAAAATTGACCAACAATAATGCTGAAATCCAGCAATACAACTCGTGACAAGTCATACTTACGCAATACCAAAATCAGTATTTACCGGAACTAAGCAGAAAGACACCTCTCACCTCTGAAGGTGAGAAGTAGGAGGGTTACTTTCAAGCCAGATTGCATCTTCTCACTGCTGGTAGCTACTGCCAACTCAGACCCCAAAATCACTACAAGCTGGTGGCTCCCAGGACTTGCAGGAGAAGAAGGGGCAAGGAAAGGCCATGCCCAGTCCTCCCCCTCCATCAGGTATGCTGCAGAAGGGTTTGAAATAATTTTATACCTGTGGCAGGGATGCTCAGCCTGGTGCTGGGAAGTGGAGGGGGCTAGGCTGGCACCCAACTCATCCCCCAAGGAGGACAAGCTAAGGACAGGGCGAAAGATGACCTGCAGCAGGAACCCCAGCACCCAGAGCCCAAGAGCCTTTTCCCCTTTCTTGCAGGTGTGGTTAAGACTTAGGTTGGAGCACCACTGAAAGTCAACGGCAGCAAAATTACAGCAACTTGCTTTGCAAACTTGTCCGCTCCCACAAAACATTGTTTGTAGGGTAATTCAGCATCTTGCAGCTCTTAAGAACGCTCTTTCAATTTCTTTAACATCGCCATTTACCACAAAAAGCACTGCATTTCTGCAGTGCTGTCCCAGCTACTGCCAGAAGCCCAGCAGCACCCTTGCGTGCAGCCTTGAAACCTATCCTGCTCGTACAGCGCACTGGTAAGTTACCTCGCTCGCTCCCGCACTCACTTACTCGTCCGCCCAGGGATCCGTGCAGAAATGTTTCCCCCTCCTGCTTGCCAACTCACCTGTTTTACCAGCCCCACGTGTCTCTCCCCTCCCATTCTTTACCAGCGCAGGCACCTGTCCCTAGCCTCTGGCCACTTTTTCCACCCCAGCCTGGCTTACTGCATGTCTCTTCTCACCGCCACCGACCAGGGGCCTGATTTACCATCTGAATTCCTCACTGCCACGTATTTCAGAGGAGCACATAAGCATCCACACGCTCCCTGGCACCCACCATCTCTCACCCATGAGGGCCAGCAGTTCGTCAGTGCAAACCACAGTGTGTACGAAGCCAGCCTAGAAGGCACATTGAGAACACTGGCTGGACTGCGGTGGAGGTGGCTGCTTTCTTCAGAGTGAAGAACAGGAAGCTCCAGAAACAAAGCCCTAAGAATGAAACCTCAGCGTTGACGTAATCAGCAAACAGGAGGCTTAAATGGTAAAACCTGAGACAGTAAGGGTGCGACGTGGCGCACAGCCTCCCACACTCATCCACAAAAATGTGACCATCTCAGAATTACTTGATCAAATTACGAGCCATTGCATAGCTGAACAGACAGCGTTCCTCCACTGGGGCATGGACTGTCTTCAATTGCTGCAGAGAGCCCACAGCAAAGAAACTCAGAACTGAGACAAACATCAGCGTTACTGCAAGAAGTAACTCTATGTTACTCATAGAAGGAAAGCCAGAAAGCCCATCTAGCAGACGCAGGAAGAATGTGCTCCTCACCTATGAGTAACCTGTAAGTTGCCCTGCAGAACCTACCACCAAATGCAAAGCCATCCCTACGACCTCTGAAGATGCCCACAGCAACAAGCGTGGGCAGGAAATGGCAGGCTGCCTTTACCTCGGTGACTCCTGCATGTCACGAACCCCACATGAACTCATGCTATCCCCCAAAAAAGCTAATTTTAAGGGAAAAGTTTCCTTTCCATCCATGTTTGGCCTTTGCACTGAAACAGAGATTTGTCTGCTCTCCTCCTGTTCAATTGACTCACCTGAGTCCCTCCACCCACGCTCTCCAAAAAGCAGGATGATCCTGCATATTCTGCTGAGACCATCAATACAAGTGCATCATTTCACAACAGGATTGATCCCTCTGCTCTCCACCAAGCAAAGAGTTCAAAACATCCCTTAACGCTTCATGACCCAAGTTCCAAACCCAGACATCACCAATGTTTCAGTTTCACCAACCTAAAAATTATTTCCATGTAGACATGCCTCCCAGAAGACTACTCTGCATATACAGAAATAAATTGTCCGATTCTTGCTTTACCTTAAAGAGAACAAAAAATTTAGATCTCCAAATCTGGTAAGAAATACTATAAAATGCATGTTCCCACATAATTGATACATAACACTGTATTTCAAATAAATTGTTTAATGTGGGTAGCCACATATTTATCTGTTAATCTCTGTGCATTTTGTTACTCTGTTCTCCACCCCTATTGTTATGCCTATCATCCCGTCATGTCCTCTTAGCTGTCAAGGGCAGAGCTGCCTTCTCTGTTATGTATTGGTACAACGCCCAGCAGACTTCTCATTATGAACTCCAAGCCCCGCTATAAAAGAAATAGCAATTAAACCAACGAATAAATAGATAAATTTCTGAAAAGAATGTACAATTTACATAATGACACAAATTCGCAAAAATGCTGGGTTTGTGTCGGTTAGCACTGCAAACGCCAACTCCCTCGAGAACCTCCATATTTTATAGGGCTTTTTATGGTGCACTGGGACAGAAGTGAGATGATGACAGCCTAAAGCCAGCTCTTAATCAAATGCAGATTTACCTATGGAGCGCAGACCGATAATTAGCGAGTTACATCAGAAAACAGCTGAGGAACCAAAATGAGTCTTGGTGCTAACTAAACCTCAGCTCACCTGAATTTAAAATAAAACCCTTGAAGAAGACTCTTCAGTTAGCCATCATTTTTTATTACCGGTATGTGGGACACTCCCTGCCACAAATTCTTGCTTCTCTGGGTGGAGACTGATCGCTTCTGAGCCATTTCTTCACTGAGTCTGAACCACCCACATCTACCAGGAAAATTTATTGTGATGAATAGACCTATTAATACCAGCTTCACCCCACCCTATACTGCTTCAGAGTATGGAAACTCAATGGATGTATCTGGTTTTGGTTAATATGCCATGACTCTCAAGTTTTACAATGGGAAGGCGGAGGAAACACATTATGTATTTTACTGTAGTATTTTGGCACGCTCTCCATAAAATGGAAAATTCAACCTATCAGGGATCCAATTTGCAGTCTTTGCTTACCAAACCTTACGTCCTTCTTCGCCTTTTTTCACAAAAATTATTTTCTCCTTTGTTCCTTGCCTCCTTGAGAGGAGGAGCCAAGAGCAAGCCTTAGGTCTTCCCAAGCTCACAGTAGAAATCACATTTAAGAGGACGAGGAAGGGACAACAGCACAGGAGGCTTTCTTTCAGAAGCAGTTTTGAATGTGGCACAGACTTGCTCTCACCTCACCTTTAAAAGCCTGGCCACAGCTAACACCTATCGACTTCAGAAATTAAATGCTGATTTAAAAAGCAACGTTATTGCAACCTAAGGTTGCAACCCTACACAGGTGTCACTCAGAGGAAGACACCCACACAAAGGCAATGGCTTAGATTGCTGCGTGCTATCCTGCAATTACGGATCTCAAATTATGGAGGAAAGAAAATAAAAATAAGCGAGACAGGACAACTGCGGCAACAACAGAGCCAAGTCCTGGAAGCGGGAGCGGGGAAGACACTGAACTGCCTTTGCTGGGCAAAGGGTGGGCCCACTAAACCTAAGAGGAGAGAAAGAAAACGCAATAGGCTTTCGAAGCATATACACCTTGTTTAAAGTCTGTCTCCTCAGGAAAACCAAAGAGTGTATTTCCTCCTCCGTGGGTCAGCTGAGGCTGCTACAAGAGAAGAGTCTATCACCACTGCCAGCACTTCACCAACACTGCTTTTGGACAGGGATGCCCAAAGTGCAGGACCTTGGGTGAGCTCTGTATGGAAATCCTCTCAAAGTTAATGTTCTGTCTCCAAGCCACTCAGAAATCTTATTTTTCTGTATTTGCCTGGCACTGCAGGAGATGCTTGAAGGCCACCTCCACAGGGCACAGGGCCTTCTTGGCAACGCGTTCCAGAACAGCTTCATTTTCATCGTTACTAGCATGACCGAGTCCCACCTCTCCCTCCCAGCAAAGCAACTTCCTAACTGCTTCAGCAACTCTTGCTCCTCCAGGTAGGAAGCAGTGAACATCAAACGTGGGGAAGGGCAGGAGGAGCAAGCAATGCTCCATCCTACGTTTCAGAGCCACAGAGACCCCGGTGGGAGAAGCAACAGCTTTGCAGTGGCTCCACTTTTCTCTAGCTCATGTGACAGTGCCATTAGCACAACTGGCTCCCAGCCACCAAAGTGAGAAAAAGAGAAACTGGATGCTCGTGAGGAATGATTGAATAAAACTTTAACGTCTGCGTAAACAGAACAAAACGTCTGGAGGGATGACTGCTGTCCAGCCACATGTACCGACAGCACCAGCAACAGCTCCAGCACTGCTCAGCACCGCTGCAGCAGGGAGAAGCCTCAAGATCAGGCTGGTTCCACTGCAGACCCTGTAAACAGTTTTGGGCCGCTTCTTGGCAGAGCTGTTCAATTTATTTTAGACCGCCAGCACTTGCTGGAGGGAACTATTGGGAGGCCCATAAAAATCAAGTTTCCTCTCCTAGTGTCAACTGATGAAGTAGTCTTCGCTTCCTGACCTCAGTCATTGTATAGTGCTACCGCCTGCTGTTACAGAAAGTTGCTGTGTGACAGTAAGCAAGCTGACACCTAATTGTTAAATTCGACCAAGTGTTTTAATTAAGGGAAGAGTGTCTTTAAAATAAACTCTTAGAAGGCTTTGGCCCACGTTCAGGAAAGCACTTAAGTACAAGCCTTAGACTGTCCCTATTCAGGAAAGCACATGCTTAAGTGCTTTCCTGAAGGCAGATATATTCCTGTCCCGGGGCCTTAAAAGTCCACTAAATAATAAAATTTATTGCAATTTGACTTCACTGTTTTCTTGAAATATTTATTTAGCTGCTTCTTTATTAAGAGGAGAGTCACTTAAATTTTGTATCTATTTAACAACCCTTACTGCTCGCTGATTGCATTCCAAGAGACAAACAATCTGTTAATGCTGTTTCAGTTAAACTCTAGTTTTTTCCCCATTATCGTGAAACTGTCCCATTTTCTTGAAAAATATCCCAATTAAACCAGTTACCCTGATACAGGGTACCCCCTGGCCGCATACCACTTGAAATAATTTTGCATGGAGTTGGAGATACTTTTGAGTTCATTCTTGGTCATACATAATAAGCATATAATGTCAAACTTTATCTGAACCGAAACTCGCATCTGGGACTTTCATTGAACAGTGACGTTCAGCCATTGCTTCTCCACATATTAATGCACATGTCATTATACCTGTATAGAAGTCACAAGTCAGACCAAAAAGGCAAGTTTCAACAAAAGCAGATCCTTCCCCCACAGCCAATACACAGTACCTGCATTTTACATCTCTCACAAGCTACCTCCAACACCTTCTCGCTGTAAATTTTACTTTTTCGTAAGAGAAAGCTGACGGTGTTGAGCAGGAGGGGAAGACAGCGTGAGCACAGCATACACACATCCAAGTGAAAAACTGGGAGATGAGTTGGGGTGTGCTTTGTCCTACTTAACCACTGCTCCTGCAGCTCCTGAAATGGGAACCTGAAACTTGGGAAATGAAGCCACAGGTGTCAAATTTGTCAGTACCACCTGAGCGCAATGAAGTGGGATGTGATCATCGTTTTTCCCATCTTCGTTTGGCCCATAGTTATACTGTATTAGTCCCACGTTTCATGACTTATATTGACGGCCCGAGCCTTTTCTTCCACCATCCTCTGAAGCATCAGAGATTGACCCCAGCTAGAGAAAGAACCTCAGCGCCTCTCGTGGGGCAAGAGCCTGCAGGGACCCAATTACCGAGTTACTGACAATCTCTCACATGCAAAGATGACACCTGCAAAGGCTAAGACCAGCAAGGAAATTTTCCTCAAATCAAAGCAGCAGGGAGAGTTTGCATGTTAGGTATTTTCTCCTCCCTCTGTAACACCGAGGACAGTCCACGTCCCTCCTGGGAACATCACCTAACAGATGCACTGCTGTGAGGACCCAAGACATCGGTGACACTGCCGATCTCTCCTGCTCCCAGGCACATCTCCCCCAGTAGCTTACAGCTGTAGGCACTGGTCTTTTACTTCTTTGCTCTTAATTTTTTTACAGGGCAGCTGGCAGGAGTGCTGTGACCTGTGAGACATGGGGGAAAACTGGGCAGGATTTCTGTGGAGTTTGCTGGACAAAAAGCCTGCAACTCCATCGTCTGCGATGGCCCTAAGGGTCCTTGCTAGTCCCAGCATCAGTTTACCTTTCTGGCTCAGATTTGGGCTTTTTGTGTGCACCACAACGGCTAATGAAAGTACCAACTGTTGTACCTTAGCTTACTACCCCTGCATTCCAAGCACACACAGAAATGCCAAAGCAATGGAAAAACAGGACATTTGAGTGTATTCACATAATCTGCACAATACCCAAAAAAAGTTTTCAAAGGCTGGAAAAAAATCTGCAAGATGAATTGTCCTCTGGCTACACAGAGAAGCAGGTGAAAATGCAGGTGCCCCAACTGTGACCAGTAGGTACACATGACAACAGGCGTTTAATTTGTTCAGGTGGCAAGGTTAACAAAATAAGCTCAGGGAACGAACGCGTCACAAGCAGAATGACTTAAAAATGAAGAAAAAGCTGGTCAAGATGAATCACGCGTCTCAGTCAAATAAAGGAAAGTCTGCTTGCTTTAAACTCGATTGTAATTGGCTTCCCCTCACCTTCCAAAAATGTATTTAAAAAGGAAAACAGTGTTTATGGCACAAGCTAAACCACAACCATTTTATTCATCTGTTGTTTCAGTTTTTCCTTAAGGCTTGCGTTTAAAGACAACCCGGAGCAGCCTACTCTCAGCAGCCTTTTAACACACACCACGTTAAACGAGAAAGAATAAAGAACATTACAATCAGGTTTCCTAGAAGAGGACGTGGCAAGAAAAGCAGAACAGCATCATTTCCTCAGGCTGCCCTCCCGGGCACCACTGGCTCACCCCTCACTCTAGCAGCCACCCAGGGAGCTCGACGGGATGCCACCCAGGGATGCTCATGGGATCTCAAGGACAAAAAGGTTTTTACGATGGAGAGCGTGCCTGTTTTCTCAGCTCTGTCAGTTGGTCTAATAAAGAGGGCAAACCTCTTGCTCCTGTGAGCATTGCCTCTTCCATGCAGCTCCGCTCTCACAGCAATGAGGTGCCGTTACTAGCGTTCACACAGGTCTGAATCATGCAAACTAGGAAAGATGGAATAAGAGGTAAAATAATCAAAAGCTGCATCAGCAAGAGCTGTGGTTTCATCCAGACAAAAACATTATTTTTAGAAAACGAGAATCTCTTAGGCACCATCCTTCAAATTCACTTGCCTGCACAGGTGAGAGCCAGGACCTGCGTACGTACCCCTCGCTCTGGTCCAGTTCATTCCTCCTGCCCCCAGTGTCTCTCCTCTCCTCTCCTCCATGCCCATGAAGTCAGGCATGCATAGCCAGCCCAAGTGATCGGCTGGACGTGACCACCCATGACCAACTGCAGCATTTGCTCTGACACTGGTGGGGTCTTCCAAATTTTGCTTGTGATTGTATCCGACATTTTAAGGTTTTTTTTTTTTCAGGGGTCTTCCTCACTTGTGCTTCACATTAACTTCAGCCTCAGATAACCAAGGCAGCTTTCACAGCCCATCTGCCTCAAAAAGCACTCTGATATTTTTTTTCTCCTCAAGTACAGCATGTGCTTATTCAACCAGAAAGAGCAGAAGTAGCAGTGGGCACCCTTCATGCCACACATAGCGACAGGCAAATACTCTGCAACACAGCCAAAGATGGTTTGAATCACTGGACGATTGACTTAAAACCTTGAATGGAAATCTGGGTTGGCAGATCGTGTGCAATTCTGCTGAGGATTCCCCTCTTCCTCTCCCTTGCTTCTTTGCACCCCAGTTAGCCCGAACACACCCACGTGCTCGGGGGAGCCCTGCCTGCAGCAGAGGACAAGGCAAAAACAATGGACAAGTCTGCTACGGCGGCTCTGACACTGATGATAGGACAGTAATAAGGTGAATCCCATCAGGAGACTGTGGGAGAGCATTGGCAAGGTTTTTTTGGGATTCAGGAACAAGCTCTTGTCTGCATGAATTTCTGAAGTGGCTCTTCCCTCCTTATATCTGGGAACTGATACTGACCTCAGGTAACTTCCCGCAGGCAGGAGGGCGGTGGGACAAGAAAACGCGTGACGAGCCATGAATCCCAGGAAGGAGAGCGAGCATCTCCTTCCAGGCCATTACAACCTGGGCTTAGTAGACAATCCTTACCCTCGGGTTTGGTTTTCTTTGTACTTGCTAAGTGCAGGTTTTGCTGTCCTTACTCCTCAAATAGCATCAGTGAAATCTACAGGACTCTTTGCAGACTACAGCCTTTTCTCTAGGTAACTGCTGCCTCTGGCACGAGGCTGTACTTTCAGCAGAAGAAACACATCAGAAAGCCAGAGTTTGACATCAAAGCCTGCAAGGTTTCTTAATAGCCCTTCATATTTTTCTGTAGCTTTGTAGAATTTTAGAAAAGTTTGCTAATTTAAAAATAATGTGTTTGTTTAATCATGATCTCTCTCTCTCTCTTTTTTTAATTGCTGAGAGGACCTGTAGTACAAATCCAAGTTTTCTTCCATCTCGAACTGGTACAGTCCAAAGCCAAGAATACATATGTTGCTAGCTGGAAAATAAAGTGCCCTTGATTCCTAACTTTATTTTGGACAGTCCACTCCGAGTTATTAAAAGCCAAATCCAGTAGTGAGAAAATATATATAGCTTCAGCTGTTTTGTGTGGGTTTAAAGTAGTATTTGCTTTATGAGTAAGAGATTCAATAATGCATATATTTACATAAAAATAGTTTTGACATTTAAGTTAACTTCTTGCCAAGCTGGCACAAAAATGGAAATGTAAAAAGCATAAGCACAGAAATAAGCCCCGATGCTGTAAGTCTGCTATTTACAGGTAATTTTTTTTTTCTTGGCAATAAGACCTGAACAGTATGTTTTATAGCACTAGACCTAGCCACTCTGAGTCAATTTAGTGTTTATGGAAAGTGCCAGACTGACAGTTCGAGAATTAAACTCTCCATGCCAGCATATAGTTGAGTAGGGGTAGCAGCAAGGAGAGTTTCCAGAACCTGGGCCATTGATGGGCCCCACTCATGTTCTGCAGACACAACAAAATTCATGATAGCACAGACTTCTCAAGCCCCAAGAGGCTTCTGAAGAGGATGGCACTACCACGTGCCACAGGAGAGCATGGAGTGCCCCAGATGGCTATGAAATGTCCAAAACTTTCAAACCGGAGCTGTTCAAAAGAAGTCATCTATTTCGTAGAAGCTTTTATTATTACAAAGCAGATGTAGATTTGCAGAAGGAGATAACCTGCCATTCTTGTGGCTTCTAGGCAGCTTGTCAAGGTCCCTGGGACAGGATGAACGGTGGAGAGCCAGGAGCTCACAGAGAAACCGCAGAGCCCAAAGCAAATCGTGGAGGAGCCAGAACTTCTGTCTCAGCTTCACGACCTCCCAGCAACACACTCACAATCAAGCTGGCCAAGGACCAGGCAAATCGTCTGACAAAAGGCCTTCACAGGTGCCACCACAACTTTGTCAAAAGTGAACCCTCCCATGGAGCATGTAGACCTTGTTAACTCGGCCATCCTCAACATATAATGTACGTGTGAGTGTGTTGCACTGGAGGATTCCCTAACAACAACTCCTCCGACGATGAATCATACTTGGTGATGTATATTCCATCTCGTCTACTCTCCAATACTTTCCACCTGAACTATGTAGCTCCTTTAGTCTTCTCTTTTCTCAAAGCCAAGGAGGAAAAAGAAATCCCTTTAATGGTCAGTTAGGATAGGTGATGCACAATATGACGTCAAGCACATTACTTAATTGTAGTGTGGCAAGCCACAGGAGCCCTACTCTGCTATATCTGGGGATGACCATGCAGCAGTCACTGCATAATTGACGCAATGGACAGAGGAGGTTGGAAGCTGTCTTTTCTACTGCGGTAACCAAGACCGTTTGTTACTTCTTTTTTTCCCCAGAGCAATTAGTCAGCTCAGGGATGTCAAAATATATAAACGGGCCACAAGACAAATTACAGTGTAAGTGCTGCTGCTTTGTCAATGACCTAGCAGGCTTGGCCCCGAGGTTTCTAATGTTTGGAGCCTCATGTCCCTTGTTCGGTATTGCAGTACTTTTAAAGACATTTTAATAAAGATGAAATGACAGGCAAACCTACCTGCACAGATCCTTCATATATATAAACAAATAACAACAAAGCCCAGATGACCAAACCGATGACATAATGGTATGAAAAATGGAAATATAAAATATGTACATATACATTAATTAAGCCTTTGGTCACCGATTCAGACCCTTTCGCAAAAGTTCATGACAACTGGCTCATCAATACTTCATACTCTGTCTCAGCTGAATGGTCTGGCAATTAAAAAGCCATCTTTACATTCTAGTTACCCTATGGCATCATAAATAGATGAAAATATATAAACAGAAACAATTAATCAGAGCTGAGGATAGTCTTGATCCTTACTGCAGCCTCATATGTTACATATTTTTTTCTGCCGTGATCTCACTAGCAATGCATCACTGTTTTTAACCACTCTGAGCACTGATTCTACACTCAGCAGCTGTGTTTGTTTACAGGGCTAGAAATTAGCACAGGACAAATGGACTTCATCCAACTGAAATTTTTTTTTGGCATTTTCCACTACACTTCACAATATATTGGTCCTCATAGTCCAATTATGTATTTGCCACTGATGCTGGCCAAGAAGAGTGCATAAGCAAAGATGATGCTCGCTAATAATGTATGGGGATGCTTTTTACTGCTCCAAACATGGGTTCACTAATTACTAAGCACGGTTCAGGCACCTGTAGCCAGGAAAGTCCACTACTGTATTGTCCATACTTTTTTCACTAGGAACGTAAAGAATGTCATCATAATCCATCCTGCGCTTTGCACTCTGCCAGTTCAGTAAGAGCGATGAAATGCAATGATACTTTATACTTAAAGGGACCTGCCAGTGCCCTTCACACTTGTAACCAAGCTCGCAAAGCCAATTCCAAAAGACTGTAAACTAAATTCAGACAAGTCAGCCCTAAAATCATTTTCCATTTCAATATCCATATGTTTTTTCCATAGACAGTTATTTAAAAAACAAACAGAAGAGCAGCCTTATGCCCCCACATACTTTTCATCTCCTTGACCGTTTCCGTAGAGCAAATTTGGGGGGTGCTTTGTTTTTCCCCAGTCCCGTTTCAGAATAAACAACTAAAGAGGAGTTACCGATTTCGCCGGGACATGTCAGCAAACACTCCTGCCCTAGTTCTCACACACGTGAAGGTAAATATAATTTTAAAAGTTTGCCCTAATTATTCAGCATATTTTTGTAAGCGACCCCTATTTATGCTAGAACTCACACAACAGATAAACACAGCATGCATTAAGTTGTCATTTAGAGACTGTTTATGTCTTCCACGCTGCTAAAAATACGCTGGTTCCATCTTATAAACCATATTATACAGAAACTACCAAACAGCCTCCTGGGCAGCTACCGGGTCCCGGTATTCAAACAATTTCTCCATGCAAATATCCACAACTGTCTGTTAATTCACCGGTAAACCCGGATCAGGCACCTCTCTGGGCAGAACAAGGTTAAAAGCACTATGCCACTTCTTGAAATAGATGTTCTCTTGGGGACCAAAAAAAGCCCATTTCCATGAACACTTGCAGGGCGCTGTGTTTCTGGGGGACTGCTTCTCACTATTTTTAACTTTGTTTCATGCAACAAAGTCCGTATTTCTCCAATAATTTCAAATAATAGTGACGATGATGTTCTGACATCACAAGACGCATGAAGAACCCTGTCAAAGTAATGTATTGCACTTTGCCGTGTAATTATGTTATGTTGGAGCAGAGTGTTGGAAAACTTAGTATAATCATTAGCTGAGCACTGAATGTTTTGATTGTCAGACAGGTTGTATATGATGCAAATATATGACTCAGAAATGATTTCACATAAATATTTTGGTAACAGTAATCTGACTCATAACCTCCAACACAGAAAATAACAAGCTGCACAAAACATCTGCGTGCTCCCAGCAACCCCAGCTTGTAGCAACCTTCACAAGTCTCGCAGCACAGAGAAACCAGAGGGTCCCCTCCCCAAGGACCTAAGCCGAGAGGTGCTGAAATCTACCTTCCCAAAGAGAGTCAAATCAGGAGTAAAAACGGCTGTCGTTCCCACCAGGGATCCCTGCAGGAGAGCTATGATAGTTTACGCCATCCGATAGTCTGCCCGGTGGGCATTGCTTGGTTTAGGTCCACATTTAACAGGGATAAGACAGGAGGAAAGGTTTGTTGTTATTCCACCCTGAAGCTTTGCCATGTCAAGTATGGCACAATGCACAATTCATCTTCTATTTATTTTCTCATTCATTAGGAGATGGACAGCTTCTTTCACGGCCCCTTTCTGAAGACAAATGTGCAGTCGTGAGTGACAAGGAGGATTTACCGTCTGTTATTTCAGAGGAGGTTTGCCATGTTTATTCTGGAAAGTGCCATGAATTAATGAACTATCTCTTCAAGCCTCAGTGAGTCTGAGCTGCCAGCTCACCGGCTGCCAGAAGCAACACACTGTTTTGGGACCCCATAAAATTTTTTTTACTGAGACTAGCGATAGCAAAAGTATCAGGCGGACCCAATCCCAATAGCTCCTGAAACATAAAGGAGTCATTATACTGACTTCAGCCGTTACACTGTATTTTTATTCAGCGTTTCTCAACAAAACTATCAGTTAACTCAGAAGAACATCTGCTATTAGCTTCCCTGCAGCATGGACATCACCAAAAGACATTACCACCCTGCAGCATGGACATTACCATTACCATGGAGGTTACCAAAAGTCAACCAAACCTTTACTAGGCTCTCCAACAGTTTCAAGCGAAAAATGTGCTAGCCTGTGACTGCTTTCATTTTTCCTATTCAGCTCCTCACAGATGCCAGCTTATGCCCATGTACGAGAGCTGCACTTCAACACACGCATAAAACCAGACCCTGCCCACAGGCTCATGCTAGCACCCACTGCACCCAGGTGTCTCCTACACCATTCAGTCAGCAACCCAAAAGGAAGAGCTGCTGTCTTGCAAAAGCCATCACTTAGGGAAAACAGTAGATATCATATACAAAGGGATGTCTGGTGAATATTCGTGTTCAGGTTAGCACCCACGGAGATCGAAGGTGTTACCAATGCTGAGCTGTTTGCAAGCACGTCTGAGGAGCCGTGTCCTTAACGGAGCGTGGTTGCAGAAGGCACAGATCGTGCAACACCAATGAGCAAGGTTCACAAGTGGGAAGGACTAAAGCCTAAGTCAAGTGAGAACTTGTGGTCTCCAGCTGACCAATGCTGCAACCTGAAGAAGGATGGGTTTCACTGAATAAGACCCTACTGTTCCACCAACTCCACGAGCCACTTGGGCACCTGCCAGGTCGGTAACGTGGCGTGCAGTTTCACAGTTAAATCGCAGGAGTGGAAGCAAGAATTTCAGGGACATCATCACAGCCCCTGTCCAGTCGTGCCCTCTGAGCCTCAGCTTAGCCATTTGGAAAATGAGTATAGTAGCAATTTACGTTCGTCAGAGCACATTGTGAGACTTCAATGCTCATGAAGTATTTTGAGGTCCCGGATAAGAGACAGCGCAGTATCCTTACATTGTCTAGTAAGTAGCAAGCATTACATGTCCTGCAGAATGGAATATTTTAGGACAGGACGGCTGCTACAGTCATTAAATTGTAAAAACTATCACATGCAAGAGACAAGACACAGACATCTCAAAGCAAAAATCTCTCTTGCAGTGTGTTAAACAAACATATTTTCTCTCCAGCTATCTTCCATAGCATAGTAAGTTGGAACTTCCTTAAATATGAGAACTTTTTTTTACATCTCCCTTTTTTCTTCACTCCCTTCCCCCTCTGCGTTTTTTTCTTTGTGGGTTAAAAAAAAAGAAATTGAAAGGGCAAGCCAAGAGATTCACAATCACCAAAGCCTGCAGAACATACAGTGATTTTGGCAGGACGTGCATGTTTATCCTTTTCATATGCTGTTTAAATTATTTTTATAAACAAGTCATTATCTTGCATAGCCACTGCTTGGTCCCTTTCATGTCGAAGACGTTTGATGTTACAATAATTAAGCAGAAGGGTCTGCATGCTTGAAATGCGGTCTCAGGGTGATGGTTTGTGGGCAAGAGAGACTGCTGCTTTTCTAAAACGAAGGGTTTCTTCTCCAAGCTTCATCATTTAAGTTGAGCACCTGGATTCTGTACTTGCGGATCAAATCTGTGTAGATATTTGTCGTGGTTTAGCCCCAGCTGAAACCAGGACAATATTCAAATAGCAATTTCACACCAGGCTTAAATTTTAGAACTATGCTCCTACTATTTTGCACCAAAATCGTGCACAGCCTAGATGCACACTGCAGTGAGAAAAGCAGATTTAATAACCAGGACCACTACCAAATCGATCCCATCGGTTCATCATAAAGTTGACACTTAAAAATAAGTGCGCATCTTCTCTCGCTTATGTATGTAACTGGGATTCAGGATTTTCTACTTCTTTTGATAAAAAGCCGGACTTTATATCTCTCTGCTCAGCATCCCTTGCTGACCACTAGAGAGATGCCCGTGACCGTTTTGATCCCTAACACTCCACAGGCCGGCAAGGACTGGGTGCATGATGGTGCCTGCACGCGATCCCTCTGCAGAACGGGACCCCGCGTCTGACCCTGGTAAGGCAAGAAAGGTCAGGACCAGGCTCGCTGAGGAGCCTCTCACTGCTTGCACGCAAATGCGTTGAGGAACTGGGCTTGGCATCATGATGAAGACACAGGTATATTAAAAGCTTATAAGGCCTCTTCCCACACCAAGAAGTGTGTTTATGATGGCTGAGCTGGAGCACGCCACCAGCGTGGGCACAAGAAGAGAAGAAACGTGAATGGGAAACCCATGGTAAGTGGCAGAGAAAACGCTTCCTCCTTTTTTCCTGCAGAGCATCTGGCGATTAAAGACTGCCGCTTCGACCTCTGCTCATCTGGATTCGGCGAGGAGCTTGCCCCTCTGCGACACAAGGAATTAAAGCTCCGACTGCTTCTTTATTCTCCGATACAGAGCCTTATGCCAGATACTTTTAACGTGGCTTGAAAAATACAGAAGTTAGGCTGCAGTAAGTGTTCATTTCCAAACAACTTTTATTACAGAGTTTACCAAGCCAGAGGCAGACAAGTCTTTCGCGTCTTGTACTTGCTTGTTACCGCTCAACCTTTTTTCCAAGTCGTTTGGACAATTTTATTCCTTGTAGGAGGACCGGCATTGATTGCTTACAGCTTTACTCTCCTGGATTTCTCTCTCAAATGGTCTGGAAAGCCCAGGAGACACAAGGACACAAGAAGGCACCTCTGTTTCACACTAAAACTACAGACCTTTCCTCCCTCCAGCACCTCTTGGCTTATGGGTGCAACTATCACAACCTGCCCACAAGCTCTAATCTGTTCTCATTTTTTAAATGTTCCTTGTTGCCTGGTGTGGAGCTAAACGCCTGTGCTTCAATAGACATTATGTCACCCCTTAGCCCTTGTACAAACAGAGTGTCTAATACCTTGACCGTATGCGCCACGCAAACGCAATGCAGTAAATGACAAGATAAGACTACTGCATCTGCGCCTGCATACAGTAGTACACGTCACCACAAACGTTTGTGTGCATGCATTAAATACAGCACATTTTACAGCCTGCACTTGATAAAAGAAACTGTGGCTCTCCATTTGCCACCGGTAAGATTTCGGTTTGATCAAATACATCTTATTTACAAGGGGGCTTCAAAAAGCCAATTCATACATCTTTCATACTGCAAACGACCATTAAAATACATGGAATAACACATCTTTGGAATACTGTTTGAAAAACACTTTCTCATTTATTATCGGGAAATTTGACTTCTTCAGAACAAGTGTTAACACTGTCTCAATTAATTTGTAAAGCTATTCAAGCCATGAAGTACATCTGCACACTGAGTATTTCAAATACTGTGCTTCTGTTTTCATTTTCAAAATGTTTTTATTTATACACTAATATTTGACCTATGAATATTCCAAGTTTATATGGAGCCAGCTGTTCTAAATTCTGGTTATACTGAGCGTTCGTGCAAAACATCAGGTGATATCATTGGATATTTTTAAGGGGAAAGTTCATAGGAAAGCAGTTATGTATTCTTGTGATTAACACCACATTGGATCAAAACAGTCATGTCTAGCTCTCTGAAAATACAGCTACTGTTTTAGTTAGCAGAACACTTCGGCTCTGTCTACATTATCCTTTTTTGCCAAAAATTCCCACTGTTGCTACCACTGATTCAATTCTGTCATTGTGCTATGATGAACACTGCAACATAAAATAAAAAGAGCTGCAGGCAGTGCTGTCAAAATCTTTATGCCCTTAACAACAAACCAAAAAATATCCCCTGCCATCATCAAAAAAAAAAAAAAAAAAACCAAACCCAAACAAACACAAAAATCCACCCCAAAATCCACCCAGCCCTACAAGGCTGTTTCTTAGCCAGGGAGCCTAAGTAACTGAAAGTTCCAGAAATACCGTCCCCGATCCACAGCAGGTTTTATGAATCAAAGTCTAGTACGATGTACTAAACACCCCTGCAGTCCCACAGGGGCTCAGTTTCTTTAATTAAGTTTTTTTTCTCCTGCAACAGCCCTGTGGCAGCTGCAGCCTCGTGCCCTTCCCAAAGTCACTGCCTTGGGAACCTGTCCTGGGTGCAAAGCACGGGGCTGCAGGGCTCCCCGGGGAGTGGGTGCCTCTTCGGGGTGCCAGCACCAGCCACCCCTGCTGCAAGCGCTGCAGACACGCAGGAGGCACCACTCCTCCTCCTCTGCCAGCCATGACTGGAAAAAAGGTGGAAAGAAACAACCCATGGACCGGTTCTCAGGCACATCCCCTCACCCTCGGTGTACCACAGTTGGAGAATCCCAGTCCCAAACACCCTCTCCACACTTAGAATCACAGATGGTTTGGGCTGGAAGGGACCTTCAAAGATCCCCTAGTCCAACGTCCCTGCCCTGGACCGGGACATCTTTCACTAGATCAGGTTGCACAAAGCACCATCCAAACTGACTTTGAGCACTTCCAACGATGGGGCATCCACAGCTTCTCTGGGCAACCTGTTTCACTATCTTACCACCCTCAGTGTAAAACGTTTCTTCCTTATATACAATCTAAGTCTACCATCTTTCAGTTTAAAACCATTGCCCCATCAAACATGGAACACAGTGTGACCCAACACCACCCTCCAAGAATCAGGTGCCCGAAGGAAGACTTTCTGGTCCTTAACCTTGGTCTCCCAGGCTCTGGAGTCTGATGCCTGCTAAAGCAAACGGGAATCTCCCAACCACGAGCCCTTTTTCCATTCAGGCAACACTGTTTGCTCTCTGTTTCACATCACTATAGAAATGGTCAAATGGAAATGCTAAATGATTAGCAGGTGGACTGTACTTAGGAGCATTACCATGCATCTGCTGGGATACAGCAGAAACACACCATGGGACTGTTTATGTCTCAAGTAACTCGTACCTTCCTCTAACCCCCCACAAATTAGCAATGATGCAAGGTGACTTAAAAAGAATCATGCCTCCGTGGCATGGAAAGTCTAAACACCACCCTCCTTCCTCCTAAATCACAAACATGACTTAGAAGTTTATATTTAAAACTATGAGAGAGCATCACCACCGCGATGTGCCGGGCTAGACCCGGCAAGGACCTGCAGCTCCTCAGCAGAGGTGCAAGGCTGCAGCAAGAAGTCTCTGCCGAGCTCAGCACAAGACATATGCGACAGAGCTGCCCAAGGCGTTTTTCTGATGAAGCCGTATTCAGCTGGAAGAAAATTGCCAGAAGAAAACCTTTTTATAAGAAGCAGTTTGGTTTCAACTTTGAGGAGAAGAACTAGGAAGTGCTGCTTTTATATTTACAAAAAACAACCCCAAACAAACAAAACCCACACCTGGGTTTGTATTTCAAAATGCAACTTTTTAGTTATTTATACATATAAAATTTAACTCTCAATCAAGACCGCTTTGGCAATACTAACTTTTTCCAATTACAAGCACTTTTTGTTGTTTTAAGTAAGACTTCCACATTTTACCCAAATTCAAGACAGCGTAAATTTTCAAGCTCCGAAAAGCTTTCACAAGACAGAGAATATTCCTGCTAATGCCACATGGTCTGGTTCCTGCAGCTTAGTCCAGATGACACTTAGACCTGGATAAACTGCTTACACAAACGTGACCCTCCACTCAGTTCAACAGTGCACATTTTGAATAGCAGCTTCTCCAGGAGCTACGCATCTTCCAGGGCTCCTGGCCAACGGCAGAAGGATAGCTGTAGTCCCTCAAATTCAGAGTCCAGAGGAGCTGAGGACTTCTAAAAGCAATGCCAGGCAGAGAGCAATCGAAGGACCACGGTGGACTATTTCCCTTTTATTTAATCGTGTCGTCAGCCAGCTGCGCACTAGCGGGCAGCTTGCAAGCAACAACTACTTCAAGGAGATGACTTGAATGAGGACCTCGAGCTGCATCAGTTGAACAGCAAACGTAAGGCTGCTCTCTGACACGTGGGATCTGTCTTGGCATCAAAGCCCAGCACACAAGTTTTGGCAGAAGTCAGCAAACTCATTCCCTTCATCAGCTTCATGATTTCTAATACTGGCCTGCTCTGGACACACGTGGAGGACGCTGCTCGCATGCTGAGAGCGCAAGGCTTTACACAGCCAGCTGGCAGCACAGCCAGATCCACAGCATCACACACTCCAGTTATTCCTTGTGAGTAGATGTCTTGACCTTTACAACATGTGGCCAAGAGTATAAACAGATGGAATAACAGTATGAATGGTACAGTCCCGTCAATATAATCACGCAACGTCCCTGATACATCTTGGTTGCCTGATTTCATATTTCCTGACACCAAGCACGATATCAGGAAAAAGACAGGTGGGCTCATCAAATGCTTCAGATGAAAACATTCACCTGCTTTAGAAATGCAGGTGGGGATGCTGGAACACCGCTTCCTTCCCGTGAAAAGCCATGCGGCGCAAAGGCATATTGCTTGTGCCTAAGTGCTTGCCATGGATTTGTGCAAGATCATTCCTAGAAGGAAATCTGGTAGGTAACGGCTGCCAAAAAGATGAAAAGCCTGTTTGGAAAACATCACATCCGTAAGTCGCTGCTTTACAGGCAAGGAGAGAGAGAGCATTTGTACAGCGAGCCCCGCGCTGACCTCCGAGCGACTCCCTTGTACTGAAAGGGAGCACCCTTGCCCCGACAGATACTTGAAGTCTTGCAGGGAAGACGGGGATTACCTGGGTTTTGGGGATTCAAAGATAAAAGACTTTTCACCACAGTCCCAACTCGAATCACATGGAAGAGCTTCAGGGCTGCCTGCAGGATTGCCTGGCAAACAGCTGGGTTTCCCCTCATCCTTTTGCCTGAAGTCCTCCCAAGAGACCTGTGTGTCCTGTGACAAAGGGGAAAACCCCCCCTCCAAAAGTACAGAGATACAGTGAATCCGTGCTGTTAGTCTGCTACAAAAAGGCACCACACCCCAAAAGCACAATTTTTACAGTCCTTGTCCCTGGAGGGTTTGATGGGGTCAGATTTTTTCTGCACAACTATCCAGCTGTCAACAGACCCAGACTTGGGTCATAGCAGAAACCCGCAAAGACTGTCACTGGATTCCTTGGGTTTTCTTGTGGGAAGCACGTGGCTTTTTTCCCTTGCTGCGGATGCCAGGACAGAAAGGCATGGGTGAGGACCAGATAAACTTCTTCCCCATTTTGACACAGGATTGCTCCACAGCACCTTTCATTATACAGGGAATAATTCTGGCCACAGGTAAAGTAGCAAAGTCTCCGAGAGTCTCGTTTCTGCCACTACACATGGCACACACTACTCTCTAAAAGACATCAGCCACTGAAATGGGCTGGAGAGCAGCTCCCCTTCACATCAGCACTGATGAGCCAGAGGAGACCAGTGACATTCCAGATCTGCCACAGCCCCCAGCCCTAGCCTGCAGTTTGGTTTCAGCGGTGACCCCTCTCTCCTCCTCTCCTTGGACTGTGGGAGAAGGGGTTTGTTGTGAGGAACCCAACACATCTCTTGCTAAAACAGACTTGGCAGCAAAATACAGGGATGCTTGCCTGCGTCGAGCTGTCAATCCAGCATCACTGCCTCAAAGAAGGATCTCCCTACCAACCCCGGCTTGTTTTGTGAGGAGGAAGAGAAGATAACCCCATCTGGTGCCACAAGGAAGGTACATTAGTCAAACAGGAAACGTTAATAGATGTGATTTTCCCAACAGCGCTGTGTCAAGACAAGCTAGTGCTACATTTATACCAAGGATGCTCCCGAAGAGGAGCTGAACAGTTTCATGACACCCGTTTGCCCACAACGCTGCGCACCCTCCCCAGCACCACAACCCTGCTGTACAGTCATTCCCTCAGCACAGAAGTTCGGTACCCTGCTTGGTCTGATAAATCCCTAATAGAGAGATCTAAAACCCAGATGTTTCCATCTGCGCGAGATATCCGGACTTCCTGTGTGGGAAATGGAAAGGAACAGGCACTTTTCGGGTGCCTCATCCTAGTGAAAACGCCTGAAACAGACACTTTTGGGATCATCTTCCCAAAATAGGGACCAGGTTTACTGAGGGTAGATGATATTTTCTGTCAAATTATTTGTTAGTATTTAACCTGATAAATGAAATTTATTATCTAAATTATTTGAGCTTTGAACTGGTTTATATCTTATGTGTGTTTCTACTTGTAATGGGAACAAACACTTATTTTTACTCCCTGATACTGCTCTCCAGGTGCTTTATAAAAAAAAGTGCTAAGCATCTCCTAGAAACCCTAGACACCTGAAGCTCCCCTATAGCCAGCCCCTCTGGGAATTATCACCCACACCTTGCAAGTCCATACTACAGTGCAGACATCACTAGGTAGGCAAGATAAATCCCAGGCTCTACGCTTTGAAGACTGATGTTTCTTGTCCTCCCTGTATGACAGCAACTCCCTGTGTCTGGAGAACCTCCATGCCTCTGTGCCCCCCCTTTTTTTACTTTTTTTTTTTTAAAAAAAAAAAACACAACCAAAAAAAACCCAAAAAACAAACAAACAAACAAAAACAACAACAAAAAAACCCCAAAGAAACTGTCTCCCAGGACATCACCTTTGAGCCTGGGACAAGCCTGTGCTTGAATAATCTAAGACCTCACCAAAGTCCCTCAGCTTTGCAAGACCTTGACAAGGAGGACTTGTACCCTGAGCACATATGGAAACATATAGCCTTGCCCAGACAGAAAACATATCTGCTCTACCCCCAGACCAGAGGAACACGTATGTTGGTCAGGAAGGGCTGGAGCACTGCACATTTAAAAGTCAGCAGTGACTAGAAGCTACTGACTCTTCTTGGGCTACAGGTCTGGAAAAATTAAATGCACTTTTAAAAGAACATCAACACCTGCAAACTTCCATGACAAAGCACGACTTCTCCACACAGCTGACCTAGATGATGGCTTTGCAGCACAATGAGACTCATCATCAAATGTTTGCCTGGTTCTGGGCTGCAGCAGAAGCAATATCGGCACCTGAAGGCAGGTCACGGCGGCCACCCGCACTGACTTCTCACCTGTGCAGCCGCACGCGTCTTCAAGGCAACCTGCACCAGGTATACCCACGTAACACCGTACACTCCTGATCCTGAGAAGGCGGCAAGGGCCCCTCACATCTCTTCAGTAATGGAAAGGCAAGTCTTTAAGGTTGAACACAGACAAAGCTCTTCAGAAGCCAATTTTAACCAAGCAGAAACTATTATAGGTCTGATCACATGAAGAAAACCCCAAATAAAATAATTCTGGCAGTGTCTGCTCATAAGGAGACTCCATCTGTGGGTTTTCAGGGTTGCTTGGCATATGCTTCATTGGAATAGTCAGTGTCCTGGAGGTCAGGAAGTCTTTTCTGCTGCAATCCCACCATCTTTTGCTGCATTTTCTAGACTACATCTGATAAGCCCCTTTGATAGATCGCAGGCTGGCTTTCTCCCATCGCACCTTCGGTTTCTATATTGCAATATAACCTTAGGCTTCCTCTAGTTTTCTGACACAAATTATAGTTTAGTGGAAAAGTATCAATACACATGTGAAAGACCCCTAAAAATCCCTGCCACGTCAGAGGAGCTACAGAAAACAGCCGAACAGCTGTTTGGTCTCAGCCCGTCAATTTGCCAACCTTCTGGTAACAAACAATCACATTAAATGACATTATGGTTTATGACTCGGAACCTGGAAGTCGATGAGAAATTTCTGCAGTTAATTCATACTTCCTGAGACTCATAACTAGCCTTTCAATCACGCTATTTTACTACATTACATGAATAATTTTCCTTGTTGTTACATAAGCGTCTAGATCCAAATTATCAGAACTGATTTGAATCACGCAAGTGTTTTTTTTTCAAAAGAAACACATACTTTCAGGTCTACTGTCTAATACTGCTCTCCTGGTGCTTTATAAAGCAGGAGACTAAATACCCACAACCTGGGGACTGCCCAGCCCCTTGCAAGCCCCTTGTTCTGCATCCTTTAAATAAAATGTGCTATGGGGATTGCTTACAGACAGCTACAACCTACACCCTGCTTCTTAAATTCACAGCTCCTAGTACAGGTCCCGAAAGTCCCCAAGGCAGCACCTTTGCTCGAAGGACAGAGAGCTTTGTGGAGGTGGGGAGAGGAGAAGCACAGCAAAAGGGAGCACAGAAGCAGCTCCCCTTTAGACTTGAAACCGTATGGTATTCCCACGTCTCAGGGTCCGAGCTAGACACAGACCACGCTGGCATCATTGACGGACGGTTTCAGGATATCTCAGTCAAAAGCATCAGAGCTGTGAGATGGCAGCACCACCTAAACACCCTTGAGCTAATTTTAAACGAGAAGGCTGAGACCCTGACAGCTACACGTGCAGTACGCGGAGCCCACGGGGCTCTGCGCCGCTGTATTGTGCTGCATACCCCATATAGCTCAGCTGTGCCTGCAGGAGTTGCAGTTGCCTCAATTTCAACATAGAAAAATCCTTCAACAAACATTTGCAGCGCAAGTGGGGCACTCCTGACCCACTGCGGGTCTTTCATCAGGTACAAAAAAAATCACCCAGCCCTGGGGACTTGAGCTAAACTTGTTCTAAACACACACGCCATGGTACAAAGCTGTTGAGCACATCTACCAGTGCTAGGAGGTCAGAGAAGTTTCCCGTGGCAGTGACATATCACTGTTCTAGATGAGGAAACGTGCAACTATTTTCTATTTTTTTTTTTTTTAAAACAAGACAAGCTGTTCACAGGTGTCTTCATTCTGGTGCACAGCCCTGGAAGCGCTAGTGAAAAGGCAGAGTTTTCAGCCGACCAGCTAAGACACTTGAGCTTCACAGGAATTCCCTAAAAAAAAGGAACCGCAATTTGCCAACTGAAATATTTTCATTCTCCACATTAGGCTGAACCTAATTACACTGTTTCCTTATAATTGCAGTCTAGTATTCAGGGCTCCTTCAAGTAAAAAGCTTAACGGCTTTCCCACTGAAATGCCCACCTCAGAGCCCTTCACATCAGTAACACGCTGACAGCATGATCTGTTTGAAGAGCAGGTTGACTTCTAACAGAACTTATTGCAAGATTTCCACATGATACAGATTTTTATCACATTCCCAGACTCAATCACTGGAATATTCTACACGGAGTCACATATCCATCATCACGCTAGCTCAGACCCCCTCAAAAAATAAAAAGGAGACGGGGACACCATGGAGTAGCATGGGGCACACTTTGCTCCAGCCCCAAAGGCATCTGTGCCCTGCTGGACCTTGCACGGAGTGAATGCAACTTGTGCTGCGGCGCGGCCCCAACTCTGCTGCTCAGGAACTAGAGCCGGGCGGGTTTAATCCCGAACGACGGGCTCTGACCGCTATCATCATAAGGAGGACAAAAAGACTGCTAAAAAAAGAAACCAACCCCGCACCCTTTTCTGTTTTGTGCCTCTCAGGTTTTGCGTTCTGGGGCATATTTTTTTTTTTTTAATTTTTTTTTTTTTTTTTTTNCAATGTGTTTTTTGGTGGTTTTTTTTTTTTTTTTTTTTTTTTTTTTTTTTTTTTTTTTTTTTTTTTTTTACTGTTTGGAAGAGGGACGGGAGGTTTCGTCCTTCGCCGAAGCGAGCTGCCCTCCCGGCCGAAACCCGCGGAGCCCGAGGTGGGTGCCGTCCGGCGGACCCCCGCGGACCGCCACCCCCGACCGCACCGCGCTCCCCGGGAAGCTGCCGCCTCCCTCCCTCCCTCCTCTCCTCGGGGAGCAGCCGCCTCCCTCCCTCCCTCCTCTCCCCGGGGAAGGAGCCTCCCCGGGCGGGCGGGCCGGCCGGGCTGCGCGCACCCCGGCACTCACCCAGGTTGACGAAGCTCATGACCATGTCGGCGTC